>VWZG01009369.1:19116-42576 GCA_013396735.1 Grallaria varia | reverse complement strand
TTGAAGTTATGTTACACTTCAGAGTCCTTCCTTTTGATTAGTGACTTTCAAAAAAAAAAAAAAAAATCAGGTTAAACGCTACTCACATCTGACTCTCCTTTTTAATCTACAACTTACACCTTTTACTAAATGTCTCTGCTTAATCTAATAAACTTTTTAAATGGGTATTTTAATTAGGAGATAATTAAATAGCAAAGGTGGGTACTCCAAAAATGCACAAAAAGATTGATTTATAAATAATAAGAAGATTCTCAGATGGTTGAAGGAACTGGGAATACCAAGTTAAGGCAAAATGAATACTGCGCGATAAAAAGCTGCACAGCACTGCCTTCAACCCAAGAAATAAAAAAGTATGTTATTCACACCTTCAATAATGAGGATGCAAATAAAATCCCACTTTGGATTTTGCAGGGTAAAATGTACCTATCACCAATGTGTCCCTGAAAGTGTGATTATTTTTCATTACTGCTTTTATTTGGTTGTACTCATTTTTATTTGGTTGTGCATCAGGATATTTTCTAATTTTTGCAATTAAAGATATTTCTTTTTCGGTATCCCCGGATATATATATTATTACACATAAAAAAAGTACTAGAGACAAGCTTCTACAATAACCTGGACCTGCTATCTAAAATGAGGAAGCAAGTATCTGTGTCCCATAAAGTGAAGTTTACCATGCAACTTCTAACATGGCATTTTAAAGGGACAGAGGTATAAAGTTTAATGACCAACACACTTCTGTTTATATAAAAAAAAAATAAAAAATCCAGATTTCTTTTGGTTCATTGCATGTATTTTCCCCTGTAGTGTGTATTGAACAGGGCCTATAAAAAATTCAATGCAAATGACACACAAAATATTTACAATGAGACAGCAATGTCTTCTGAACCCAGATGCGCACTTAAAATGTATTAATAAAGCAATAACCTTTAAATACTTTAAATCACAGTGAATAAGAAATAATCCCTTTATCACATTTAAAGTAGCAAAAGTAAATCTGTAAAAACTAGAAATAACACCTGACAGTAAAGATAAAGAGTACTAGAAACAGATTTATTTTGACCTCAATCAGTAGTTGATGCACATTGGCATATATCTGGAGCTTGATACCCCATGAGTGAATCAGCATCAATGACATCTGCTCCTGTTAGCCTTCGTTGCCTCCTGATCTCTTGCCAAATTCTAAGTGTGTGAGTTCCCATCCACCTAGGTACAATTATATATTCCTGAAATTAAATATCCTTTGGCTTTCTTTATGGATCCCTACTCAGTTTAAGTTTTACCTGTTGCATCTTTGCCTTTCAACTTAACATTAGGGAAAATGCATGTGCTTTATCAAAATATTTAGGTAGAGCTTTGGTTTTGGAAAATTAAAATTTATTTTAAGAATTTCAAGTATTACCTGAACACTGCCATAGAACTTGGAAAGCCTAGCCAGAGTAAAAGGGTTGGCTGCAGTAGATGCAAGACAAACACAGGCTCAAATAGTTTCTCTCTTTAAGCATACACCATGATTTAAGACAGAACTCTGGGGAAAAGAGCTTCAAAACAAGAATTTCTATGCTTTTATTCAGCTATCATACCCATAGCAAATAAACTTTTGGCTTTTGAAGAACAAACAGATTCTGTGTTTTTCATTAGTCATTCTACTTGACAGATATTTTGTATCTATTTTCATTTGGCATTCTTACTTGCTATTCTGAATTAATCTAGAGTGAATGATAAAAACTGAAACTATATTTTTATATTTTAATCAGAAAAGGCTGACTCTCAGCTGTTTGCTGTATGCCATTCAAAATTATCTTCCATGATGTTTTGGGCCAAGTTTCATCTGAAGCAGGCTACACTCCAGCAACTCAACTGCTCAGAATAAGTGATGAAATGTGACCTTCAGAGTTCACTTCCAACCACAGTAACAGTCCATAGTTTCATTACAAATACTAAAAGAAATTGCAGTTTACCATGGAACCCAATGGAGACAGAAGTGCTGACAGATTTCTTAGCAAATTCTGCTTTCTTTTTGCAAGCATGGGAAAACTGTTCCATGAAGTCTCTTCAAAGTGTAACAAAAAACCTCAAACAAACAACAAACAAACCAACCTAAACCAAAGACCTACACATAAAGTCTTCCAAAGCCTCTTATAACCACTATGATATCTGAAAAATATTGTGAATAGTTATAATATGAACACTTGGCACTACAAGCCCCTATTTCAGAGATCGGCACTTTATACAAATCAAGGTAGCAAGATAATTCTCTTAATTTTGTCACAAACATGCTGTTTTTGATTATATGCACTCCCCTAAAGGAAATAAAAACCTTTATTACCTTACCTGTCATCTCAGTAATTGTATACCATACATATATTCTACTAAGAGAATTTTCCCTCAGGGGGTTATAGATGCTCCTGCCCTTCCACCTGCACTGCCAGCAAACTGCAGCAGGGCAGTGGGGATGGTGCAGGTTTGTCTGGGGTAGAGTTAATTTTCTTCACAGTAACTGCTGTGGGGGTGTGTTTCAGATTTGTGCTGGGAACAATGCTCATAACACAGGGATGGTTTCATTATTGCTGAGCAGAACTTACACAGAGCCAAGGCCTTTACTGCTCCCCACCCCATGCAACCAGTGAGGACACTGGAGGTGCACAAGGACCTGTGAGAGGACACATCCAGGACTGCTGACCCTCACTAACCAAAGGGATATTCCAGAACCATACAGCATCACGCTCAGCATATAGAGCTGGGGGAAGAAGAAGGAAGCAGGGACATTTGGAGTGATGGCATTTGTCTTTTTGAGTCACTGTTACATGTGATGGGGCCCTGCTCTGCTGGAGATGGGTAAACACCTGCCTGCCCAGGGGAAGTGCTGAATTAACACCTTGTTTAGCTTTGCATGTGTGCACTCCTTTTGCATTCCATGTTAAACTATCTCAACCCATGAGTTTTCTCAATTTTAATCTTCTGATTCTTCTCTACTGCACAAGGGGAAAAGGGAATGAATGAGGGGCTTCATGGAACCGAGTGGTTGCCTGGGGTTAAACCATGACAAGGGAATACCTCAGCTGCTGGCTCATTAGCAACCCTTGAGAGTAAGCAGCTGGAAGAAAAATGAAGACAAACTACTACTCTTGTAGTAACTGTCTCTTTTTTTCCTCCCATCTTTGTAAGACAGTAATCTATTAGGTGCTAAACCACATTTTTCCTCTCATAAATACCTATTGGTACAAGTTTTCCTTCAAAATTATGTTTGGGCTGTCACATAAACAAACCTCATTCAAACCAACCAAATCCCTGGGTTATCCCAAGGCATCTATTTGAAGAAGAGGAAAAGAAAAGCTCCTCATGTTTCTTCAATGTGTTTACACGTGTGATAAATTTCAGGCTTGTGCTTTGTTTTGTTTTGTTTTCCTTTGTTTTCACTTGCTATAAATTCATGGCTTGCATCACTCTTTATAGAGCTGGGTTTTCTGTTCCTAGGGTTTTTGTTTAGAATAAGTTGACCAACTAGGAATGAATAATACCATAAGAATACATTAGCAACTTCTAAGGATGGAATCAAAAGGATCATTACAAGACTAACCACATTGGGAAAATGATGTCCCTAAGATCATAAGCCTTTTATTAAACAAAAAAGAAAAAAGGAAAAAAGAAAGAAACAAAACAAAGGCTAAAACAGTGGGTTTACTTCTACTCCTGACACTCCTACCATACACGACAGTGACTCAGGAATATATCTGGTGGTGAATTTTTTGATTAAAAAAAATGAAAAAGGGAATGGCTGATGATTAAAAAAAAAAAGGGATCAGATCTAAAAAGTTAACCCTAATTTGTTTTTGAAAGTGAGAACCCCCCAAATTCTGTATAAATAGAACAGAATATTTGACGTGGAAGGGACCTATAATGATCATCTAGTTCAACTGCCTGACTGCTTCAGCAATGACCCAAAGTTAGAGTATGTTATTGAGGGCGTTGTCGAAATGCTTGACAGGAAGCCGCTTCTAGTATTTTATCACCTTCTTAGTAAAGAAATGCTCCCTAAGGTTAAGTCTGAATATCTCCCAAAAGTAATCTGAAACTTAAGACTCTCTCAGATTATGTCAACATCCCACCTATTTAATTAAACAAAAATCTCTATTAGGACAATATTTGATGTTGACTATGAGGAGACAAACGTCTCTGTCTACATGACCATAAATAGCCCTTGAAAAATTAACTTTCTATCAAAGTAATAGAATCATGTGGAATTTGGGTGGGAATTTGGGTGGGAAGGGACCTTAAAGATCTTCTAGTTCCAGCCCCCCAGCTATCCCCATACAGAGTCCTCCCACTAGACCAGGTTGCTCAAAGCCCCATCCAACCTAGTCTTGAACACTTTCAGTAATGGGGCATCCACATCTTCTCTGGGCAACCTGTTCCAGTGCTTCACCACCTTCACATTAAATAATTTATTCCTAAAATCTAATCCTGCCCTACCCTCTACAAGTTTAAACCCTTTCCTCATTCCCTCAGAAGAAGTTCTTCTCCAGCTTTCTTTTAGTCTTCAGGTACTGGAAGGCTGCTGTAAGGTCTCCCTGGAACCTTCTCTTCTCCAGGCTGAACAACTCCAGCTCTGGGGGTTGTTAAAATACTGATCAAAGTGTTAAAGAACTTAGAATGGCAACATACTTCAAGATTACTGGAAATTTTCTAACTAGTCAAATTAAAGACATAAAAAAATCCCAACAACAAAACAAACACCATCATCACAGATACCTTTTCTTTGTCTAAATTCCAGATTGAAACCTGTTCTGCTTCCTTATTTTATCTAAAAACACTTGAATTACATGGCATAAACAATGTCAAGATGACTGGAATCATCCTTTTCTTGTATCCTGACTATCTGCCATAAAATCCAGTGGATCATGAAGAGGAAATCTAGCTGTAAATATCACATTTTTATGTTTTTATCATTAGAAGTCCCCACCTGCAGCTCTCTTTGAACCCCACCTTTGATGCTGTGGAGGTAAAATGGTGAGGACTACCTGAATGTATTTAGGGCATGGAACTTGATGCTGCAAACTATTCCTTTCATCTTCAGCTTAATAGGTATAAGAAGCTTCTTCTAAACTCAGTCGCACTACAGTTATATTCATTTTGTCTAAAACTGAGTAATGACTGATTCATAATTTATCATAAATACTTGTGTGACAGACCAGTTGTATACTAACATCAACACATTTTAGAAAAAGGACGAAATTGCAACTATGTAAAAATTCTGACCACATGGGAAAGGAGGTCCTTCAAGAGTTAGCTGTGCCATAGTAATCACATATAGCCCTAAGAAGTCTTACTACAAATTACGTAGACTCACTTTGTTTTGTATACAGGCATTCACGCTAGTACAAATTTCAACAGGTCACTTGGCTACAGCTGATCTCACATTACAGAATTGTGTCAAACAATAAATGTAACTTGACAGAGCAATGTTCTGAACTGTATTTAGCAGTTCACATTACGGAATAGTATCAGTGAAGCACCTGGCTTGCACCTACTGACATTTTCTTCAATACAAAACTGGAAAACAATGCCCGTGATGTTAAAAACTGACACTGATGACACTGGGGACTTCCAGAAACATGACAAGACACACAAAATCACTTTGAGACCTGGGGAAGTGCTATTACTTCATTAAAATGATGCTCTGCCTCTCTGCCACTCAAAACAACACAAAGAGGAATGACAGTAGAAGCAGAAAACATGAAAAGAGCATGTCTGTTACCCCAAAAGAGCACCTACAACCAGCCTATGATACACAAGCTGGAAAAACAAGCATCATGTGCATTACTTTTAGATCTCGTATCAGTGAAAATAGACTGCAGACACAATATCACTGTAAGTAGTAAGATAGGACAGAAGAACTAGTGAAATGGCTAACGTGACAAAACCCCCCAAAAAAACCCAAAGAGATGAAAGAGAACCAATCCCCAACCACACAAAGGCCAGCTGCTCGTAGGGTTTGATTCATACAGGGCATTTATTACATCTGAGAGAGTAGTTGATATTTTGTTTCCCTTTCTTTTCTCCCCAGAATTCATGCAATGACACCTGAAATTTCTTCTAGCCATCTGCCTCTCTTTGCCTGGTGTAGTCCTACAGAACAGCCACAGTGGGTCAATAATTTTAACCGTTGTCCTTGGCACAGAGGTATTACTATGGAATGTATCATTGGGAAAATGTGTTATTAGAAGACACATTTGGAGTATTACAAGGTACCACAGGTCAGTCCTCCCTGCTGTGATCCAATATGCATAAGAGCACAGTGAAATGGACAAAAAAGCCTTAATTAATTAACAGGACCATTTAAAGAACACATAGGATTCCTGTGTCTTATGCTGTTAAGTCTCCAAACATTATAGGCATATGCTTAACACTGAAATGCTTTTATTTATTTGGATTTTAAAGAAAAATGATGTTTTGCTACTGCTAGGCATATTCCTAAGTTATAGAAAATATTAAAGTGATGCCCCACATACCTTAAACATTGTACCTTGCTAGCCTGTGGGAAGAGCCCTTGCTCTATCCTGGATCTGTTTTTTAAGACACTTCTCAAGAGTTATGAACTTTTTCCTATTATGTACAAAAACAAGGCTCAGCTAGTTTTTTTTTTTTTTTAGGCTAAAGTATTCACCCCAGATGGGTATGATTCCTTCCTATGCTAAAGCAGGATCCAAATCTTCCAAAAAATAGTCCTGAGTTCAGACCTCAACTTACCTTGAAAAAGGACATTCATAACCTCTCTTCAGGAATCTTCAAACCACACACGTGTACATACACACAGATAAAACTGACAGCTTTAGCAGCAGGTAACACATCCACCATTATCAGCAGAGTAAGGTGGAGAAGGAAAGGGAATTGTAGAAATCCTGAAAGCCTGCTATCTACTTCTTTCGCTTATGGTGCGTAATCTTCAAAATTAAGAGTGAAGAGCACACTCTTTGACCTGAAAAGCTGAAAGCATATTTGTAACAAAGACACCTCTTGGCTTTGTGACCACTCATCTCTAACAGCTCAAGACCCTCACTAATATATATAAATGAATGCATGTCAACACATGATGACAGAAAATAATCACTCCAAATTTATTAAGGAAACTTTCATATTATTACAAGATATAAGAATAAAAACCTACAAGATGTCTCAAGTGTAGAGATCTAACCTTTTGTTTAACTATTATTAAGTATTAATTAGATATAANAAAAAAAATTAAAAAAAATAATTGTTCTACTGCTGTCTTGATAAAGGGCAATTTCCATATTTCTTTTTAAAGGAGTATAAAGTGAACTAAAGTAAACTAACATGCTTTCCCATTTCATAATTGGAAAAATGTTATTTGCCTGTTCGGAGACAGACAGGCAGAATTCAATAGAATCCAACTGTAGAAATATAGATGCAATTCCTGTCTTCCTTTTCTCACCTGCACAACTGTACTATACTTAATAAAAAAGGTCTTAAATTTGAATGGACAGCATGAATTAGAGTCCTAGTTCTCACCATCTATTCAATTTCTTTGCTCAAAAGAAACTGTATTGTAATTTTAGCTGCATTTTCAGGTAGTTTAACTCCAAATTTGCCAGTTTGAATTTTCCATGTCTTCAAATAATGTCATTCTCTCAATCTGAAAGTATTTCAAACACTGTATGCCAAGTTTCCATATCCTAAAGATATGAAGCATCCTCCTAAGTGCAAAGTGTGAGGTCCTTCAGCCTCTTCTTTTCTGGTTCTCAAAAAACCTTTGTCATATTTGCATCTTCCCTTGGAATATTTTCAATGGGGTTTTTTCTCCTCATTTTTGTAAAAAGAAAGTAGAAACAGAGGTATGTTCTTAAAAATACTGCCCTGAAGCTTAATAAAAAATGTATCATTAGAATCACAGTCATGGGGATAAAAGGAAACACCAAGGTGGTACTCATAGGATTAGTATTTTGTTGGCTGAAACTCTTGCTTTTGGCTAAATGCAGCTGAGAAAGTCTTGCTATACACAGAATTCTTAACAGATTTGTATTAGTCTTGAGTTTTGTTCTGAAAAGTGACTTTACAAAGAAGTAATGTGCAGTGGACTACAGACAGTTTTTATTTCTATTTTTCCTGACCTAGTCTGCACAGCATTCTGTAAGCAATCTTTTCTTAATCTGAGGCTCACTTATGTTGCAAGCATATAGAATTAGGAAGAACAATATTTCTAGCTATTTCCTCAAACAAAAGAAAGCAAAAGGAAAACCTTAAATGCAATATTCTTTGACATAGTTGAAACTAAACACCACATAAAAATACCTATCTGTTCTTTAGAGTATAGAAAAGCTGAAAGATCTTTTAAGTAATACCTTTCTTGAGAGTTTTCAATGTACCTTTCACTGTACAAAAAAGTCATTACAATTCACATCCCCCCTTTTTTTTTTTTTTGAAAGTATTGTTAAACAAATATGACACAAATCTTCCCTATGATCAAGAAACTATTACACAAATAGACCAGTAAGCCTTTCTCTAGAAAAATAATGTGAAGGAAAAAAAATATTTTCTCAATTTTAACCAGAAAATCATACTGATGGCTATGGCTGTTGTGGCAATAGAAAGGCTAACTTTGGCAGGTTCCAAGTTCAGCAAATTTATTGACTTTGCTAAGATGAGAATGAATAAACTCTGTACAATCTGAACCCATCTCCTCCCAGGAACACCATCAGACCTTGCCTGGTACCATGAATTCACTTTTCTGAGAGGAAATAGCACAGATACAGCTCCAAAACATGCTAAAATAATTAATTCACAAGTGGAAAACTCAAGCTAAGATTTAAACTAATGATTTTAGAAAGTCTCAGTGACAGATGTATTTGTTTGCTATTCTTCTTTGTGGGCCCTCAGTTACGTTTTTTTACTAAAAAGTAATTAACTAAGAACAATAGAATGATTTTTACCCTATTAAGTTATTTTCATGGGAATTTGAATACATTAGTCATAATTAGATCTAATGAAATATCTAAGAGTGCTGGGTTTAATTGCAGAAATTATTCTATTGCCTGTGACTCGTATTTACTACAGTATCAGAATACATTCAAAACATCCTTTATATGTGAGCACTCAAAATCAAGTGTTTACTTTCTCTTACCATCCATTTTTCTCCTATGCAACACATGTAACAAAAAATCAAAACAAAGTAAAAAATAAAGCGACAAGAAGGATTGTAATATTAATTATTAGAAAAAAGAAAATAGGATACTAGGTTCAAGAAAGTACAATTTAACTTGGACTCCTACAGAGACAGGAAAATTAAGCCAACAGATACTTTTATAACTCTTCTAAGGGGTCAGTACTAACATTATATACAAGAAATGTGGAAATAAATTAAAAGCTTTGCTTGTAAGAAGAAAAAAAAAAATCAGAAGAAACCCAGCATTTTAGACCAAGCGAACACTTGGATCATTTTAATTTACCAGAAATTACTATTTCACAGCTTGGATGTAGAAACTAACAGGAAAAGTTGAAGAGAATTCTGTTGCAGTGAGGCAAACTGGCTGCTTACGCCAGGGTTTGGCATCCACAGGGGCACCACAAATAACAGGTGATTCACAATAGATGTTTACCTTGAACACTATGAAGGACCTAGTTTTCACTGACTAGGGGAAAAGCCAAGACAGACTACATTTACAAAGATTGAGAAGGACCATAAAATTAATAAAGAAGGATTGTCTTTCTGTAGCTTCAAGACTAAGAAAGATGTTGGTTAGAGAAGAGGAGTTAGAAGTCAGTAGACCCAAGAAATTTTATTCTGGGGCTTTTATGTACCGTAAAAGCAATTTCTGTACCACAATTGTGTAGGTTCTCTAGGAACACCACTGTCTTCTTATCAGAGTCCTTCTTGTAAAGATTATTTCAGAATTTGCTCAGCAGCTAACAGCTGATTAAGAAATGTAGGTGCAAAAAACAAGATACGCATTTAAATTAAAAAAAAAAAAAACCCAAACAACAAACAAATCCACATTATGATGGCTTTTTTTTCTTCACTTACTTTGTTTTACATTTTTACTCAATGGTTTCATCTGCTTAAGTGATAGCTTGCTCAAAATCCCCACAGGTCTTTTTTAAATGCAACATTTTTAAAGAGCTACAAAGTCTGATCCATAATTACCAAACCACTCCAGGATACCAGTCAGTACTAAAAAAAGGCTTAATTAGATTATCCTCAGATTAATAGCGATTTTGATATAAATATGGCAGGCAAACAAAAAACATGACAAAAGAAGACAATGAAAAATGAGAATTAAACAGCATACTCACAAGTCCCCAGATGGACTTGCGTTTCTTCAACTGAAATCTATATTTTGGTTTCTCAGGGATTCAACCATAAAATTAGATTTCTGAATTGTGACGCAATCCTTTCAAAGCAATAGGACAGACTTTAAGTTCACTTCTGAAAGCCTAAAAGAGAGTTGGCAAATAGAGTCCTTGAGCAAAATGAGGAAAAAAGAACTGTAGTATGCAAAGCCCAAAAGTGAGATCGCCTGTACTTACGTTCAGGGTTGCTAAAACCAGCTGACATTTTTAGCAATTTGACTGCCACTAATTCCACAATGATCCTCTGACCACCAAAAAATAAAATAAAATAAAATAGAAAATTAAAACCAAACAGAATCCAAGTAACTGTATGAATGACCAAGCTGTACTGAGTACCTGCAAATCAATTACCAACAGATCACCCAACTAATGTAGTTTCTAAGTCTCTCTCACAAAGAGACCCATTCTAAGGAAACCTTATCCTTACAGCATTTTCCAGCATACTACCTTTAGAAGAAGGAAATTAACAGAAAGAAAAAATCTTCACATTTTTGCAATCATTTCCTTGTTACATGACCTGACATTACTCCCTTTTTCCTTGATATTTTTTTTGCCTCTATAAAGTCAAACATTTCTTTTTTTACAACTTCTATGAAAACTAAGTCCTACATAATTGTCATTCATTGGTGACAGAAAAAAGTATCATAGGCCAAATGGAAAAGGTACCTGCTCTAGAGAACCTGGAGTAGATACACATTTTATATTCCATGAAATGATGCAAAACCTCTTCAGAGAAACATGACAGTTTAACACCCTGTAGAAAGCTCTAAGGGTTTCATAGTCCAAAAAGGAAACATTTGAAAGCAGCGGTGTTAACTCATTGCTTTCACGTGCAGAGATGTGACATCACAGCTGGTACTTAAAGGAAACATGGTAATTCCTAAGTGTTTAAGTTCTAAGAACAAAATAATTTCTTTTGGTAATTTTGCATTTGTGTGTTTGGTTTCAGCTACAAGAATGATAAAGGACCAAAAATCCCCTCTCTGCATACTATGCCAGTTCATACAGAAGGTCTTGCCCAAGAGCTGTCACGTATGCTGTACCCAAAGAATCAGTTTAATAATGTCAGGAAGACTAGTTTAGTTTCCAGGCCTCAAATATAATGAGAGTCACCTTTTTTTATTTTTAGAACACCAAAACGTAAACATACGAATAAAAGGCACTGTACAGGGATAATAAAGATTTCATAGCTATCAATGAGTGATATATATTGCCATTAACAAACCCACAACCTTTAGAATGTTTCAAGTAGCTAAAACAAAAAATTGCACAATCTAACTTTACAGAACACACAGTTAAAAACACTGCTTGTACATGATCCCTGCCCAGTGAAAACCATCACTCTCCAGTGAAAAATCAGTAAGATAGGTACCACACCCTCCATCTGGCATCATGAGGAGCAGCTGAGGGTTGTTTAGCAGAAGGGGTTGCTTAGTCTGAAGAAAAGGAGTCTCAGAGGAGACTTTATTGCTCTCTACAACTACCTGAAAGGAGGTTGAAGTGATGTGGGTGTCAGTCTCATCTCCAAAGTAACAAGTGGCAGAATGAAAGCAAACGGCCTCAAGTTGTGCCAAAGGAGATTTAGACTAGATATTAGGGGCAAAAAAATCACCGGAAGGGTTTAAAAGCATTGGAATAGAATGTCCAGGGAAGTTGTAGAGTCACCACCCTGGAAGTGTTAAAAGATTATGTGGATATGGCACTTGAGGACAAGGTTTAGTGCTGTGGTGACAGTTGGACTTGATGATCTTAAAAGTCTTGTCCAACCTTAAGGGTTCTTTGATTATAATAACATAGTAAAAAATCCAGTAAAAAATTTTGTCTAGATAATTATTAGCGTTTGCATGAAAACTATGATTGTGTCTTTGAATTATGTTGATGAAAGTAATTTACATGGTCAGCCTTGAATAATGTATAGGCTTTGCTGAAGTACTTTGAATTTACTCAGTCATCAATAGATTATAAATAGTTTATCTTTGTAGTGTACCCACCAAATTAGGTAGGAGAGACTTGCACAGCAGCTCTTTGGATAATGACATCTATAAATGTGTTCCAAAATGTTTTGTGCCTAACAAACTAATGGTTTATTCCCACTAACAAACAGCACAAAAATACTCTTCTGTGTTACTAAAAAAAAAAAAAAAAAAAAAGAAAAAAGGGTTAAATGCTTTCTAAATCACCAAATTGGAAAATAATTGTTAGGAGCAAACTTTTTAAAAACAATAAACCTAACTTATGTCTTGTGCAATTAGTATCTTTATTTTCAAACTGGGATTATTTGCAGATGCATGTATTAGGATATGAATTTAAATGAAAGCTGTATTTTAAAACAATAATTAACTTAAAATCTACCAGTTCATGAACTAAACACTAAGTTTCCACAGCAGACAGAATGCTCTGTTTTCCAAAACAGGCCTGCAAATTTGCAGATAACACCAAGTTGGGGGGTAGTGTTAGTCTGCTGGAGGGTAGGAGGGCTCTGCAGAGGTACCTGGACAGGCTGAATAGACAGTCCGAACCCAGTGGGATGAGGTTCAACAAGGCCAAGTGCCGGGTCCTGCACTTTGGCCACAGCAACCCCATGCAGCGCTACAGGCTGGAGACAGAGTGGCTGGAGAGCAGCCAGGCAGAAAGGGACCTGGGGGTGCTGATTGACAGGAAACTGAACATGAGCCATCTGTGCCCAGGTGGGCAAGAGGGCCTGATGGCATCCTGGCCTGTGTCAGGAATAGTGTGGCCAGCAGGACCAGGGAAGTGATTCTTCCTCTGTACTCGGCACTGGTGAGACCACACCTCAAGTACTGTGTCCAATTCTGAGCCCTTCAATTTAAGAAGGATATGGAGGTGCTGGAGTGGGTACAGAGAAGGGCAACGAGTCTGGTGAAGGGACTGGAGCACAAGTCTTATGAGGAGAGGCTGAGGGAGCTGGGTGCTCAGGGGAGACCTTGTCATTCTGTACAACTAACTACCTGAAAGGAGGGTGTAGCCAGGTGGGGGTCAGTCTCTTCTCCCAGGCAACCAGTGACAGGACAAGAGGACACAGTGTTCAGCTGCACCAGGCAAGGCTTAGGTTAGACATTAGGAAGAAGTTCCTCACAGAAAGAATGATTGGGCATTGGAATGGGCTACCCAGGGAGGTGGTAGAGTCATTGTCCCTGGAGGTGCTTAAGGAAAAACCGGACATGGCACTCAGTGCCATGGTTTAGTAGACAGGATGGTGTTTGGTCATTGTTTGGACTCAATGACCTCAGAGGTCTTTGGCAACCTCATTGATTTTGTGATTTAAGCTACATATGACTAACTGGTATTTCAGAAGGATACCTAAGACAAAAATTATTCTCCCATGTTCAACACTATGTTTTATTAATTAAAGTAACTGTAGTATGTCTGTGAAAGACATTAAGGAATTCAGGCCAGAGTATTTCTTGAAGTAGGGCAGTTCATCTCATTAATTTCTGTAAGTTTTACTTAAAGATATTTATTTATATTGGCACACTCCCAAGCATTCTAATGGGCCTCAGAGCAATGCAATTGGCCTCAGTAATTCTGTAATGAATGCTAAACAAACATTTTAATCCAAATAATTTCTAAATAACACACAAAATTATTTGTATAATTACAAGAGTACGTAAACACAGACAGAAACAACCTAGAAACACACCAAAAATACGGTATGTGGAAAGCAACTTCTGTAGAGGATTATTTTTGTTATATATTTTCTATTATTTATAAGACTGCACCAGTATGAAAATAAATTAAAAAATTAAAAACTCCATTTTCATAGACTGATTAAAAAAATATAGCTTATTATCAGAAATAAGAATCATCTATCACTTCAAAAAGTTGAAGTTTCAAAGATTTTTATGCACACAATTAAAAGTAATTTTACTTAAAATATAATTTCAAAATCAATTAACAGCCTCACTTGGCTACATTTAGTTACTAGATAATGACTTCAATAGTATTAGACATGTAGAATAGTACTTGAAAAATAACAGTCTTGCCTTTCAAGACAGAGGTAGTGCTTTAAGCTAAATAGATGTCTTGTCTGACTCTCTGTGCAGTAATGTAGGACATCTTTTCCTCAAAGGCATTTCTGAAATTCATTAATCATCCTAACTGGAAAATTTCAAAGTTAAAGCTTTACACTTACACAAAGTTTATACCTAGGTACAAATATCCCATTTAACTACTCAGAAATATCTGGAGTAGCTTCCATTGATTTCCAAGAGCTAGGGAGCCTGACCCAAAACCAACAGAAATCACTGCAGTTTCTCATTGACCTCATGTCCTACAAATCATGTATTATGAATATTTCTTACTCTGAAAATAAATTCTGACTTAAAATATCACAGTTTATAAGCACTGACTGCATTTTACATACATCAAAGCAAGTAGACTTAATTAAAATTGCTTGCTTATTCTAAATACTGACATAAACCTCTGGTGTTTCTTTACCATCCAAAGAGCCTCCAAGATAACAAAAATAACAATAATCTATCACAGTAAACTACGCTTCAGTATACATAATTACATAAATTCATATGAATTCTGCTTATGGCAGAACTTCCATTTCACCAACAGAAAAATAACTGGTATACACAGAGGCCACCGAAGTGGCTCATATCAAAGCTCGACTCAAATTCTTGCAATTCCAATGTGCAAAAACAAATTTAATAGTTCCAATTTAAATTTATAAATCAAACTGTTTACCTTATTTTTTTTGTACCTTCACAGTAAAATGGAACGAAAACTCTACTCATAGACTGATTATGATATCATTCAGTTACCTTCTCCCAAGAAAAGTGTTTCACAATTTTAAATACTTCTTTTATCAGTGTATTTTCATTAGATTAGAAGCAAATGACTCTGAAGTACTGAATATTTCTAATGGTCACTGAGAAGCTACAGATCCTTGGCACTTCCTCAAAATTAGTTCCATAGAGAAAACAAATTTTGAAATGGATGGGCAGAACTTGCACAGCCCAGATTCAAGTAAACATCCTAGAATTTACCTGTTTCTGAGAGCTCATATGAAATCATGGATTTAAGCCAGAAGTTATGGCAAAAAAAATTACAGGTTTTATAATTTTGGAACCTCAAAATAAGCAGTACTTTATAGGTTTCACTCAGCCTTTGCTCACTGGAAGACTGAATGTTCAAATAATACAAGACAGAACTGAAAATAGAACAACTGCAATAAACAATTGCAAGAAAAAAAAGTAGTAAGATGACATGCTTTGATTTCTATCATTAGGGCCAAAAATAAGGGGTTTGCTTCTGCTGGCCATTTGAGTAAAAAAAAGAAACATCAGAAAGTGACTAGAGAATGAAAGAAACACTGAATATGAACAGTGACTGTGAAACCAAAGAAACAGAATCTGGATCAGAGATATGCTGAGAAAATAGATGTTTCTCCACATTGATATTAGACTTTCAATTACATAGGTGCCTAGGCAGGATATTAAATTTTTTTTTTTTTGCCTGACCTATATTCATTCTTTATCTAAATGCATGTTACCTGAAAATACAAAATTATGATAAAAAAGTTGATTATTTTAGTTAGTCAGAATCTCTACAGATTTCCTAAAAAAACACTAAACACAGCCAGTAAAGTTGGTGGAACAAAGAGGATGAGGAGAACTGCTGCAATTTTGAACTTATTTCTGTCACAGTGAAAATTTACATTTCAATTATTTTAATACCTGTGCTGTAATACATTCACAGCTTTAAAAACCATTGAGACATTTTGTATTGAAATACTTTGATTAACTCAGAATTCCACAATTACTTTACAGAAAACATCTTCACATTAGTACAGCATAAATAAAAGGCTAGCAAAATCAATGTGATAACATCAATGACAGAATATGTGCTTTTTATTCATACTTCAAAGCAGAGATTTTAATACATTAAATACATGTCAGAATTTGTAAAAAAATCTCTGCAGCAACAATTGTATTTCCCCTTCTCCTCCTTCCTTTCTGCCTCCAAATGTATGCTTCTATCTATTTCCTGACTGACAAATTCTTTTCATTATAATGTTAATATATTACATCTGAGTCGATAGCACAGGCATGGAAGAGAAAGATAAGTGGTATATCTTGGTACCTTTTCCTGTGAAATTACATCAGTCTACTGGGATACTGGAGAGGATGAAGCTGCAGATTCAAAGATCATTACACTGCCTATAACCCTTTGTATCTATCTTCAGTGCTGCTAAAGCTTTACAGAAAACCTAATTTCCCTGAAGCTACATTAATGTCAAAACCACCACTTTTTGTATGCCAGACTTCATTCCAGCTGGCAGATAAAGCACAAAAGGATCTAATATCAATCACAGGGAATTATATAAAAGCTAAAGGTTTGGCATATTTGGCAAAGAATTCAATCAGTGCTCTACTCCTAAATTACTGAGGGATCTTTGTTCTTCTACTCCATTCATATTTTACTCAGCAGAAAGATGAAGTGTTGAGGAATGGAGTCAAGGTTGTACCTAATCTTTCCTCATTTTCTTACTTCCTGGGAGGTCTTTTATGACTGATCTGAGTAACTTTTTTAACCTCAGCAATAGTCACCCTAGAAAAAATAGTATAGGGCATGCCTAAAGGAGGAAAAAAATAATTCAGGGACCAGCTAGTATTCCAGTCAAAACAAAGTAGAAAATAGAACCTCTATCTGCATTCCCATGCCCTCCCACACCACATATAGCAGAAAAACCTAGCAATAGCAGCAAAAGTGAATAAATAATCTTCTCATTGATCTATGCCAATGACTGATTACTATTTCAATAATAAGCTTAAAATTTCAATTATAAACATACCTCCCCCCCATATTGATATTATGTGAAAGTGACAAAGCCTGCCCTATAGAATGTTATCCATTTCATTCACCTTGTTAATTAGAAATAATCCAATATATGATCTTTCACAAAAATTATATTTCCATATCTTTCTTCTTATGACAGCATATAAACACAGATCTTAAGATTCTGTTCTCACCAGACTAATACTGAAGTGATGAGTTTCTATCCTGTGCCAAAAAATCCACCTTTCAATCCAAGAGGCTTTCAGCACTACCAGGTGCCTTCAATAGAAAGACTACTACAAAGGGCAACAAAAAAGTCATAGAATGGTTGGGTTGAAAGGGACCCTTAACAATTACCTAGTCCAGCTCACCCTGCCACAGGCTGGGACATTGTTCACTAGACCAGGTTGCTCAAACCCCCATTCAACCTGACTTTGAACACTTCCAGGGATGGGGCACCCACAGCTTTTCTGGAAAACCTGTTCCAGTGCCGCACCACCATTAGTGTAGGAAATGTCTTCCTTATGTCCAATCTAAACCAATCCTCTTTTAGTTCAAAACCACTACCCCAAAGGGCCTCCATTTTTCTTTTAATCATCCTTTAGTATTGAAAAGCCAAAATTACATCTTCCAGGAGCCTTCTCTTCTCCAGCCTGAAAAACTCCAACTCTCTCAGTCTTTCCTGATAGGACAGGTGTTCCAGCCCTCTGAATTGTTAATTACTTTCGATCTAAGTTTTATCCACCTTAAACTGGCTTTTATCTATCACTCACATGATGACAATATGAGCCAATCTTGTTGAATTTATGTGTTTTTCTCCATAAGGACACTTTCACCATAGAGCCTTAGCTTCTCCTATTAATGCTCGATATCATCTTCCTTGAAGCAAGAGATATCTTTACATGTAGTCTGATGAAACTTAACCTATAGCATGAACACGTATATATGAACTACTCTAAGCTAACTTTACAGTAAAAGAAACTCAAGTAATTAAAGAGGATGTAGAGTTCATCTACAGTAGATACCTGAAACAGTTCAGATGAACCATGTAGACATGACAATTAGGGATATGATTTAATGGTGAACAAAGCCTATGACCTTATGTGTTTTTCCTATTCAAAATGATTCTATAATTCTAGAATGTCTAGTTTTCCTTTGCTGAATTCAAGTAAGTCTGGAGCTTCCTTGTCTTTCTCAGAAAAAATAAATGTGTCCTTCAGGGAACATCCCCACTTCTGAAATACTTTGTTTACCTACTGTCCCAAACATCTGTCTCACTGGCATAATAATAACTGATACTGCGAATTCTTGTAAAAGTAAGTTAAAGTTTACAAAATGGGAAAGTGATATTTTGTACTTTTGTCTGCTACAATATTAAAGAAAATGTTAAAGATATGTTAATGTATTTTTCCTCAGGGTGTATTGTTAAAAGATTGTTAATGCAATGTATTTAAAAGGTTTTAAGAATGAGAGTAATACAAATGCAAGTATTTAACTGATAGGGGTCAGCACATATGTCCATTAAACAGTAGGAGTTGTAAGTAAAATTTTAGAAGACAAACTGTTATGATTCATCTGAAATGCAACAACGAACATAAAAGAAAAATACCTATAAGTTTAGTGATATTCCAAATAAATAATAAAAATTTAAAAAAGAGTTAAGAAAGTGCTGCTCTAGTCCCTTTCATAGCTATAAACGTTGGCTGCTAAACAATCCTATAAACTCTGTTCAATAGCCCTCTTCCAAGCAAACATAATGAGCTAAAGTGCAGATAGAAATATCCCAAATCTCCTCCAGTTTTGATTCTCTGCACTGTATTTTGGATTTTCTAACTATCTAATTAGAGCAATCTGTTCCACTTGGCATTAACTCTTGGCACTTGGTACAGCACAGTGTTATTTCTGTGACCAAAGCTCTTCTTTTTCATCATAAGTTTAGACAAAAATAATACAGCTTTAAAATGCCTCAACTGACAGAAAGAAATGGACAGAAATGTCATTCAGCCCTTAACTAGAAACATATCTATTTCTTTTGGTAAGAGAAAACACAAAGTAAATAGGAGGATGACTTTTTCTCATCATTCAAAACATTAGTAGAAAATAGTTTCGTTGCAACTGTAGCCTTATAACGCCAATAAAATACAGGGCTACCCCTAGGAGAACAGGGAACAGGCTATGTGTTAAACTAACAGGTCTGCTGTGGTATTCAGACATCCCAGAGCTTATAGGCTTTCGTGAAGGAAATAAGAATTATCCATACTTTTGACAATTTCTACCCAAATATTACCTACATGTACTGTCAGCTGAATGTATGCTATAGAGATACTAACATATAATTAGATTCCACATATATTTTATTTAGATTTCCAGAACCGTTTAGCTCAGTTATTTCTTGAGCTAAAACTGAATCTTCAAAAGAAGTTAATTTAGCTCCAAATAACTTACTTTGTTTTTGTGGAAACCTACCTACACGAATATTTTGCCTTATCAGTCTAATTAAATGGGAAGCAGTTTTGCCATGTCTTAGAAATATTGTTAAACCGTGGGGGTTTTCCCTGTATGTTTTGCATTTAAATTGCATTTTCTCTATTTTTCAAGATTACATTAAGTTTTCTTCACTTTTTAGGTACATTTTCTCACGTATTTAGGCAGGCACAGTAAACTTCCAAAAACTTTGTAAAAAACCAAAAAAGAGCAACCCACAAAACCACCAAGAAAACCCCCCAAAACATGGACTGTATTATAATTGTAGATAAACAGAATTTGTCTATTCTGCTATTATTTTATTAATTTTTTGTTTAGTTTTGTCTTTTACTTCTGGGAAGCCTGATTGCTTATCTTCACAGTTTGCTAAATTCATGTACTGTCCTCTCCAACATAGTAAGATTCTGATTAAAGTCATTAAAATTGCATAAAAAGTCTCAGTCAATAAATGGCAAAAATACTGTAACATTTCATTGCCCTACAAAGTTTCAGCTACTTAAGACAACATCCAAACCACTTGTAGAAGATTAACTCTTGCAGAGACTTTATGGATATTTCATGTCATGCAAACTTGTACACAGTAAACTAAAAAAATAGTTAAAATGACAGCATGCTGCAAAGAATAAAAACAATATATTTTTGGAATAAAAGAATAAATTTTGCCATCAATGGTCTAAAACCCCAAAATTCAAAAAATTTTTGTGAACAGATGATGAGGAAACCATGTTCAAGCATGAGACATCTCATGAGTGACCCTGATAAAGAAAATTTCTGCCAAATTCAGTATTCAGGTATGAAAAATTCCGATCAGGTATGTACAAAGGACTAATTTTAAGGGCAAACAAGCATTTAGTGTGCACAAGCAACTTCATCCTCAAAGGGCAACTCTCAGTTCCATACATACAGCCCCCAGACTTAACTGAACATTAAATACAATGCTAAATATGTATTTACCTTGCTATGAAAATAGTAAATGTATACATTCTAGCTTTTATTTGAGAGATCATACAAAGTAGGATCATTTAAAGTATGGTCTTTTAAAGCAAAATTCCTAAAAATCGGCTTATGTTAATTTAATTGCTACATTGCCTTTCAGCTACATACTACAGTTGAGCATACATTTCCTTTTATTATGATGTTATTCTCTGTCATAAGATCCTCCTACATTACCCAAAGATCATAATATTCTTAAAGCAATCACTCTCAAGATAGTAGTCTTATTCTTCTAGTACCAGTCTCTCAAAATGTAGACATGCAGACACACATACACACAAATGTCTTACCTTACTGGGACCAGTATTTCAGTAATCCAACTTAAATCAGCTCCAAGTTAACTACCCAGGGATATGGATTTGGCAAGGAATTGTACTACTCTCACCTTTCCAAAGAATTATCCTACTACCAAATTATTATTTTACACTTTTTATCACATTTAAAATAAAGCAACTAAAAATAACTAAAAAATCTGCAGTACCTGCTGTGCATTAAAATACAGCAATATTTTTCATCATATTAAAAGGGACGTGAGAAATTTTCAGACTTCTTCACCAGAGGTGCACAGAAGAAGACAGAAATCATAAAGTTAATGAGCTATCAGAACAGAGGGATTTTTAGCCTGAGAAATGTCACAATAGGGAGTCCTAAGTAGACTGAAGTTGGTAGGGACTCCTGGAAGTTAACTAGCCCAAGGCTGCTTAAGGTAGGTTTATGCTCCACCTTGGACCAGGCTTCTCACAGTTACATCTTGCCAGGTCCTGTCGGTGTCTGGGAAGCTTGTTCCAGTCACTAACACTTTCAAAGTGAAGATACCTCCTTAAGATTCTCCTTAATCGAATTAAGGATTTCCTGATTATCGCTGGTGACTTTTTAGTGGGAAGAGACAGAGAAGACAGTTGGACTCTTCTCAGATATTCACAGAGATAAGTCAAGGGACTATAAATATGAAATACCACATAGGAAATTTTGACTATATATAAGAAGAAACATAGACCATGAGAGTATTACGGGAGAATTAAAGAATTTGAATCCTTATAAACATTTGAAACTTGATGGGGTAAGACCTACATAGTCTGATCTAAGTGGACCTACTACGAGCAAGGAGTTGGACAAGAGGACCTCCCTCCCACACCAAATAAATCTATAACTCAATTTGCGATGCAAATTACGGGAAAAGCTCATAAAACTGTAAGCTGGCAACATTTCTCACATGTCTGAATATACATCAAAGCAAAACTTCAAAACAAAGATCAAGGAATATTAAGTAGTTCTGTGACTGTTTCTTTTCAAGTATTGGGTTAATTTCTTTCAAGTCAAATGACTCATCTATGACTGATATGCATATGTCATGTCACCTACACCAAGCGCTGAAAAAACCTCAAGCCTCTTCATTAGCCTACTTTTAATTTTTCAAATTAACATCTAAAATATACACACATAAAACCATATACTGAAAACTGAAAAATAGAAATTCAATTTCTTGGAAGAATTGGTTACCTTAGTTACCACAGAGGCAGTTTAGAATCATTTCTGTACTGTAGAAGGTATTGAATTTTTTGTTTCTATTCCTTCATTTACTTCTGTTTTGCAACAGAAGTAACAAATCAAAGTACTTTAATGAATCTACAAGTTAAACTTTTGGGATGTTACCACTAACACTGGTATCTTTCCACAAACAAGACAAGGAAGATTTGAATCAGACTATGGGATCTAATGCACAGAAATGTTCAGAGCTTCTACCTACAACTAAAGCCAAGGGAGCTGTGCTTGAACATACTGAGCTTACATACTGATAACCATTGGTAAATATGCACTCTTCCAGAAAAAAATATTTAGCATTAGTCAATGCTTCAGACTTAAAATCCCACCATTCATACTTTGTCAGTTACTATGAGTGTAAGGATGGAAATGGGGATTTCACCTTTGATGATATTATAAAAATAAATTCATTAAGGATTAATGAATTAAGATAATTGCTTTTTTAAAAAAAAGGCAAAACAAAAATTCCGTCTTTAGATCATAACACAATACTTATGCATGAAAGAGGAATGGATCAGGTACAGAGTAATTAAAAGAAAAAAAATACTTAGCATTTTTTCTCTGAATTTTCCCATGCAATAAAATGAGAGTTTCCATGGAAACATTACATACATACAGAATATCAGATTAAACACAAATCCAGGGGGGTGAGATGTGATATAAGGTAATACAGCTAGACTTATTTCTGATATTTCCTAACTCTGAAATGCTAAATTATATTATTTTGTTATCAGGGTTATTAAAAAGGTTCTGTTATTCTATTTTATTTCACTATCATTTACCTAGCAAAATTACTTCCATAACATCACATTTCATCACCATCTATTTTGTTAAACTTTCAGCACTGATTCTCTACTACCTGGGACCTGTTTTTTTTGGTGATAGCCCCAAAGTAGGCAAAACATACACTAATATTGTCCTTCATTTTCTTACAATTGCTGACTAATGTTATCCTACTGCTTTTCAATCTTCTTCTCAGTTTGAAGTAATACTAATTAAAAACTGGCACATGCAGATGAAAATTTCAGCAATTCTCTGCAATATCTTTTACAATCCTGAAGTAGTAGACTGCCTCCTTTACTTTTTCCTGCATTGTTTTTTTGTAGCGTATTTGAGCAATCATCTAGAGATGGGTCAATTAAGCATTTAAAAATACATTTACATGCTGATGTCTCCAAAATACAACTTTGCTTTCTAAATGAGCTTGTAAAAAATTTTAGATCAACCAAAATATTTACATTTCTTATAAAATCACTCTAGATTGAACTA
>VWZG01009369.1:0-13855 GCA_013396735.1 Grallaria varia | reverse complement strand
TGAATAAAAAAACAGATACATTTTATTATATATTTGAAAGCATTTTCTCAAGAAAAAGTTTGAATCTTTGGTAAGCTTTTATTTATAATACAGGTTTGCATCCTTTTCAAATACCATTACTGCTTACTAGAAGAGATCAAAATATTTTTACTCGTATCATGTATGGGTTTTACATCAAAATGGTACATATTTTTGTCCTAGATTCTTTAATTATTACTGTAAAAAGTACTTATCTCAAATATTGGATCACAAAACCCACCGATTTCCTCCTGTCATAATCACAAAATTCAGTACTATCTCTGTTCCCCTCCAAAAAAAAGTAAATGAAAAAGACCTAACCAGTAGGGCAGGAAAAAAAAAAAATCCCTTGGCATTTGTACACTTTTCTAACTGATTACCAAAAGCTTTCTTTGCAAAAATGATACCATTTCATGCTATTAAAATTAGCCACCCATACTACTGGACTTAATCTATTAACTTTTAAGAAGCCATTTTTATACAATCAATTTTTTTTTCCCAAAAATAATACTTTCCCAGGTAACTGTGTAACATAAAACTGGCCTAGCAACCACAAAATAATCTCATCTTTTATAGGGATGAGGTTCCTTGGGGTAATGAACTTGTCTTCATGACCATTTTGTTCCAAGCATTTTTAAAGCTAGTGAAAAGAGGACGAAATGAGTACCCTAGGGATTTTTATATTAGCCCAACAAATCGCCAAGATTCTTGCCACAACAGGCGAGACCTGTTTAAAAATAAAAGGACACTATGTCAGATGTCCTAGAAAACACTGATCCTGAAAAGCAGATGATCAGCATTAGATACAGGTTGAATCTCCTGCATCTTGAACTTTGAACTCTTTAACTCTTGTTATTCAGCTAATCTGAATGCTGAAGGTTATCATCGATTTGAAACTGTGAGACTGATTACATTTTACACTGGGTATAATCCATAATAAAAATGTAACATACACCGTAACGGAAACAAATCATTGCATCTTGCCATGCAGGAGTAATTGTCAGCAAAATCCATAACTTCTTAGTATGAAAGCACCAGCAAGATTTGCTTTTCAGGCTTCATCCAAAAGCCAGAGCAGTGTAATAAGAACTGAATTTACCTTATACAGTAAAAGTAGATAAAAAGGTAAAATATTAGATGGTATTGTGTAGCAAAAGCAAAATATTAGATGGCATTATAGAGTAAATAATTAATAATTTATCGTCAATAAAGAGCATGAAAAAGGAAGGACTGGTGTCTGAATGAGATCCATAGGATTTAAATAACCATTCTTCTGGACATTATTGTTAGCAACAATAAAAGGCTCTCCTTCCTGAGAAAAGGGGAAGCAAAACACATCACATTATCTTTAATAATTATTCTTCCATCTAGAGCAACATCTTCTATTGACTATCTTTCGAATACTTATCGTTTAAAAAACTCCGTAAAATATCACCACACACAAAATCTTTTAAGCAAGACAGACTTCACACGGTGATAAACATTATATATACTGCATACATTGGAAAACACTACAACCTCAATCAAAATTATCAAAGGAACAGACTCTGAAAAGAGTTGATAAAGTAAGTTATGAATAATGCTTATTAACTGGAGAAGACTTACAATTCATAAATTTTTAAAATAAAATGTATTGCTGAATGAGGCTTGCACATAACATATAATAATCCCTCATTTCCTCTCAGTTGTAGAAGACCTAATTTGTAGATCAAAGATGAAAGAAGAAGCTGTTACTGAACACTAAATTGTAACAATCATGCAAAAGTATACGGAAGAGTCTGACAATATGGGGGTACTGTGATCTTCTATAGCTCTTTGTAAGAGAGTAAATGTGGTCACAATCTAAAATTTGAGGAAGAGTAACAGCAGCCAGAGATCAAAAGTCTCTTATATGCTCAAGATTCATACATGCAATTAGTAACCATAAGAGCAATTCTCATGCAGGTCTTCCTAAAGGGGAATATCACTGGGACAATCTCATGTATCTTTCTCAACAGCATTTATACCTTTCTGAATAGTTCTATGACATCAGACATGCAAGTTCTTAACAGAATGTTAGGTTTTCATACTGAAGAACGCATTACCAAGAAAATGCAAATTAGAGCAATCAGAAATCATTCTTCCCACTGCCTTATGACTACATTTTATCTTGCAAATTTTTGGGGGTTTTATTCTCACCCTTATATTGACTGGTTTTGTACAATGATTTGTATCATTACATCTAATTACCTAATCATTGTGAATTCAAGTAGCCACTAAATAAGAATAGTTAATTACTTATGATTTATTGAGTTGCAAACCATGACAGACTCTAGATGAGAAACAGGCTTGGCAAAGCATCTTGTTAAGGAAACTTTCTTGTCTGACCACCCAGGAGCCTCTCTGGCATTCACACTCCCACCACCCAAGACTTTGACTGCTAGGACTGAAGTCCTTCCACAACAGGCGGCTCCAGTGACCCAAAGGGTGCCCCCTTGACTCCCTACACACACCGAACTCACACTGTCATGCAAACTTTCCTTAACAGCTTGGCATCTGAAAAATGCCTTTTCTGAAATTAGGAAGTTTTAAAATAAGGTAGTATTTATTGAAGTAGTAGTGCAGTAGAGAGGGTGTAAAAAGGAAAAAGATTTCTGCAACAGAAGAAAATTAGAAAGATGTACAAAGCAGGAGACATGGACACCTTTGTCTCTACCGTCTGTATAAATTTCTGTGAAAACACTTAAACAGACTAAAAAAAAATAAAAAGCCCCATAAAAACCTAACTGTATTGTTGTATTGAATGAGGAAGAAGTACCCTACATGCCTGAGGTATATTCCATTTTAAGCTTTATTACTGCTCTTTCATTCTTCCCAGTTCATCATGCTCAATCACAGCTGGGGAATAAAAAAAACCTTGAAACCACAAAGCTTTTTTTTTTTAATGCCTCCTAAAAATGTTTTAAAATATATATATATAACTTGGAATTTCCATAGAGCTCTTCTACATGAAAACACAGAAGAGAAATTGTGTTTTCACCCATAAAAAGTGTAATGTTAAGAACTGAAGAACATTATTCTGCATGTATGTAGTATTCACTGTAGGGTTTGAATCTCAAGAGAAATGTGAGTTTGAGTGAAGCAATCCCTAAAGATTCAGCCTCAGACATTTCTGAAGAATGAATTCATTACATATTTCTGAACATTAAGTCACAATACTCCATTTCATTATGTAGAGCCCTTCTAAAAGATAACAATAAACCTGTGGAAGATCAGATTTCGCATACATTTACATTGTTGCTATTGCTTATCATGACATGAGCTTCTCTTTCACTGAAGATTAGCTCATGTAAGGTGGAATGACTAAGTGTATGCAGTGCTATGGATTTTTTTCACCCCACCTTATAAAACAAGCCTCTTCTTAGAGTAGTCTACCTTCTTTAAAACAATGACACAACTAGCTACTTTGTTTGCTAGACTTAAAATCACTCACAATTTTTTTTATTTTCAAACTTTAACCTATATTTCAATGTTCTTTTTCTTCTGCTTATACCATTTACAACTTCATTCAATCACTTTCCTGTTTCTCAGTTTTGCCGTTGTGTCAAAAATCAGCCATAGTTTTTTAGTCCTAAATCAGGACATATTCACAATAATAATTTGGAGACAGAGAACTCTGGTTATTCATAATGGTTTTGTAAAATCCATTCTTCTCTGGAACAATCAAAGAATGAATATTCCTTATATTGCATCACTTAAGTGTGGTTATATGTACAGTTATCTACATGTCTGCAATTCTGAAAGTAAAAAAAACAACTAGTAACATCGGGATGAACAGTTTCCCCACATTTAAATTTACACTGAGTAGTTTCGCTTCAGTAACATGATATAGTCATAGAATCACTTAGATTGGAAAAGATACAGTCTTTCAGGTTATTCATAACAAGATTATACACTACCAGTCTGAATTTGAAGAAAGAACTGACATATAATACTGCATGTTCTTGGGAATAAATGAACAGTTGCTATTATAGAGAAATGAAATTTTCTTCTTAATTGAAGCATAAAGTGACAATACTTAAATACCAAATAATTTGTTATTAGTATATTCAGTCCAGTTCAGCAAAAAGTTCTTGAAAACACATTTTCCTGGTTATTTTTAACACATCATGGTCAAAACCAAAAATGTATCAGCTCAGAATTTCAATAAAGCATTAAAAGATCAGATTCTGAAAAACTATCACAGCACAATAAGCAACCAAAGATTCTCTGCAAAATCTTTTAACAAAAGTTTTTTTAAAAAGTTACAAATACAGCCATTGATTTTTTTTTAAACCCTACAAAAACAGCCTGTCGTCCCCTTCCCTGTGCCATCTTGCCTTACAAAAGATGTCTGTTATTTCCCGGCCTTCTTTATCTCAAATTCACATCTCTGCTTACTTTTCTACAGTCTATAGCAGAACTTCCCAGCAGTATAGACTAAATGGTTATAACAGTAGAATTATGATCTCATCTATTCCCTGCTCTCACTCTATTACTTGACAATTTGTTTTGCTTAGCATCCTTTCTTCTGCCTAGAATGCTTTCTTTATACAGTGCCAAAGAACATCTGTCTTGTTGAAACTGGGCTTACTTTTCATCCTCAGAAAAGCTCCATCCCAACATGAACATGTCTAACTATAAATGTTTTTGTGAAGAAATGGGTGTTCCTCTTCAAACACATGGAATACTGACCAGTTGAATCCAAACTGTGTCATTCACCTCCCTGCTCCTTCCCCTTCCCCCCAGTCCCCACATATCCCCAAAAGCTGTTGTAATTCAAGTTAAACTGATAAAGTGCCCATTTCTCTAGAACTTATTCTAGAACATGACATATAAATGTGATTTTTTAAAATAGTTTTTATACATTCTATTCCTCCTTACTTTTCTTATAACTCAAAAATGTATCCAGCTTCATTCATATTCATATCTCCCACAGCCTTTCCATTTTTCCAGATATTCATTCACTTTCCAAACACTCCATTTCCAAAAAAGTCTCATTGTAACTTTTCCTTATACTTATCAATGTCACTAGATATTGCAGTTGCTTTGGATTTCATTTTAATCACATTTACATTCAGACATTTAACCTTTGGAGGCAAATTTACATGCCTAATTGAAGTATGTAAATTCTTTTTCTATCTACAATTTAAAAAAAAAAAATGCCTACAAACAAACAGGCCATGCCAACAATTGATACAGAGCGTCCACATTATCAGCTTCTTTTTTTCAGCTGACTTACTACCATTTGAAATAACTTTCTTTCTAAGATGTCACTAAGATTCACAGTATGTCAACTCCCAATCAACAGGACAAGAGGCAAAGGGCAGAAACTGTTGCGCGGGAAGTTCCACTTGAATATGAGGAACAATTTTACTGTGCAGGTGACCGAGCACTGGAACAGGTTACCCAGAGAGGTCATGGAGTCTCCTTCACTGGAGATATTCAAGAACTGTCCAGACACAGTCCTGTGCCATGCGCTGTAGGATAAGCCTGACTGAGCAGGGAGGTTGGACCAGATGACCCACTGCAGTCCTTTCCAACCTGTCCAATTATGTGATACTGCTACAATTTTAGAGGTTTCCCATATGTAATATTATCCTACCATGTAAGAAAGATTCTAAAGAGCTGTAGATGTTAGGAATCAGCTGACACTGCCAAATTGTTATATAACCTATACATATTTTCAAGAGTTTTGATTTAGTAATGAACGGTTATTATAAATTTAATATATAAAGAATATAACTTTTATATATTAACTAACACAAAATTTCTGTATGAAATTTGCAGTTATGGTGCATTTTTGCCACTTTTTAGAAAAGACCGACTACAGACTATCTTTTACATACTAATCACAACATTAAATGTTCTCCTGTTGATTTGCTGGAAACAAGAAGAGATATGTTTTTCTATTATTAATACAAATTATTTAAAAAATTAAGCACTACTCATAACTACTAAATTTTGCCCTTAATGCATTCTTCAGGGCTGTTCACAAAATACACAGTAATCCAAGATCTGTAATCAACATTACAGGCCAATCTATCTCACCTTCAAACATAGCTCAATAGAAACTGCTTTCAGTCCTGGAATACAGGTCAATGCATGACCTTGAACAAACCTTCAATACAGTATTAAAGTATTCAATGTATCATTTAGCAGCATCCTTGGACAAAGGTACTGAATTTGAATTTGTTGCTAATGTATTTGACAAATTCAGAACTACTACAATTTTTTTGGAGAGTTGCCTTGTATACAGTATACAAGTATTCAGTGCTGAACAAGCATTTTCATTTTCTCTATGAGGAGAACAAGTGTTGTTTGCTTGGTCTACCACTAATCTCCAAACAGTATCAATAATTCTAACTTGGATTTTAAATAAAGATAAATAGGCAGGGTGTATCCTCCCTTTGCTTACCACGTATATCACAGAACTGTAAGAAATGTCTTAAAATGCATTCCATCTGTATGTTTTTCCTTATATCAAAAAAAATTAGACAGCTAGATGATTAAAATTAAGTACATACATCAAAATACTGTTATTTCAAATTCTATTAACTATTTTCTCATAAAAATTATGTCTTTTGTGTTTACATAGATAAATGCATATATTTATCATCTATATCTACATATAAACATGTATTTCTGAAAATACAGATGGAATCCTGTTAATACGTTTAACATCTGTTACTAATCTGGGAATCTCAAAGTTCCATCGTATAATTGTGAACACTGCAAGAGACAGATGGTGAAGGGCCTTGAGGAGAAGCTGTATGAGGAGCGGCTGAGGGCACTTGGTGTGTTCAGCCTGGAGAAGAGGAGACCTCATTGCAGTTACAAATTCCTTGTGAGGGGAAGAAGAGGGGCAGGCACTGATCTGTTCACTCCCGTGACCAGTGACAAGACTCAAAGAAACAGCATGAAGGTGATAAAGGGGGAGGTCTAGGTTGGATATTGGGAAAAAGTTTTTCACCCAGAGGGTGGTTGTGCACTGGAAGAGGCACCGCAAGGAAGTGCTCATAGCACCAAGTGTTTAGACAACGCTCTCGGGCACATGGTGTGACTCTGGGAACGTCTTGCACAAGGCCAGGAGTTGGACTCAGTGATCCTGATGGGTGTCTTCCAACTCAGCATATTTCATGAAACATGAAGTGCACCCACAAGTGACTTTATTTATTTCTAATTCTCTAAACATAGGCGTGAAGGTAAATCTGCCAATGAAAAGGAATTCCAAATCTTTATGAAAAAAACCAGAGAAGAGGAAAAAGAGTCCCATTCACTAAGTATCTGATTCAGGGCATATTGCTTGGTTTTTATCAAAAACATACTCACATTACAGATTTATACCTCTAGAATTACTTATGTTTTGATATAATTTACTTAATAGTGTTATACCACATCTAACCTTTGTATAATTTCTCAGAGTCAAGCTCTTCATAACCAAATGACATTGAAAACTCTAGCATTTGCCCTCAACCTGCCATTAAACAGTTTTTGACTTTTTATGTGTATGTCTGTATTCTGAAACATTGACATATTCAGAGAGACAAAGATTCAAGGTTACCACCTGAATTTTTAATTTATTTGAAACTGACTGCTTGACTTGATTAAATTAACTAAAAACTTTTTTGTTATTACGTGAAAGTAACAGCAAAATGCAGTTCTAACCTACACATATTAATGAACTAGTCCATAAACACTGAAATACACTTAGGAGAATAAAACAAAACAAATAAACCTGCTGTAAAGCCATATGCATTGCATTATACCTATGTGATCAAACTGTAAAGTTCTGATCACACCTGTGGCATTATTGTTATGCTCCAGTTTGTTCAGTACATGTTAGGATAAAGATTCTGACTTATGCCCACTTGAAGTTTTTAATCAATAGAAAGTCATATGTACATGCTAAACTATAAACTATTAGTAGAGCCATGAGGTAAAACATGATCAAAGACTATAGATATTTAGCATAATTTTACAGAGTGGGACAGTTCAGATGAAAAGTAGTGCTGAATGGTTTGACTCCATATATAAATATAAACAAATATGTATATCCATGTATAACTATTCCAGTACACACAAACATGCATATCATTGTAAACTAGAGAAGTGTACATAAGCAATCAAACACACATAACCAGATTTTCTGCATTTCCATAATAAATATTCAACTTTGCACAGGTTACTGGAAAACTGTTGAAGTATGAACAGTTGAGTTGACTGAGTTCCTATGGACACATAAGAACAAAGGTAGAAAAAGTTATTTGATTTTTGCCACTTTTTAGAAAAGTTTACCCTTCTGAGAGAACTATGAAAGGAGAAACAAGAGAAAACAAACCAGTTTGCTTTCAAGTGTGGTGTACATTCATCTGTAACAATATCATGCATAGCGCTGGCAGCAGAGGAAGGTACAAAGTGAAAAAATGTTAGTCATGAAGGCTCACAAGTTTAAAGCTTCTTTTATGAAGCAGAGAACACTGCTGCAGATAAAACTCATTACAAGATGCACAGGACCTCTAACATCTGTGGCAAAAGATATCTGGGTAAAATGCTGCTAACTTGCTCCTATTTCTTTTGTCTCTTATTCACAGTTACTCAGCCTTAGGGAATTTTTCAATTATGACAATAACAACTTATAGTGGTCTCAGTTACTATTTACTTTAATCTTAATAGTTGATCTAAAAAGACAAAAATCACTCACATAGAACTCATGCTGGACATAAATTACAATTTTTGGTGAGCTAAATTCTAATCAAGAAGTATATAAATGCATCACAGAAAGAATTAAAATTAAAGCAAAGACCAGAGTCTAGTGTGAAGACACCCTAATTTTAAGAACTAAATACACAAAATGGGCTGCAGGGGTTTTTCTCCAGCGTGTTTTAATAATCATTTGCAATTTCAGAGTGACTTCATCAGCGAGGGAGAAATAAGTCTTTGGCAAAAGCTGCTGCAACTAATTTAAGATGATGAGGAATATTGCATTTTAGAAATAAAACAGCATACACTACATGCCAGTAAGGAAAGAATATTGTCCAGTAATCAAGTCCTCAGTCTCAGATGCAAGAAATCTACAGACTGATTGCAGTCTTTCAAAATATAAATCAATAATATAGAGTTTATCTATAGCATGAGAAACATTATGAAACAGAAACAATAGTAAAAAAGATACTGGGGTGATATGGTCTTGAGCTGGCTAGATAGCTAAAAAATTTTGTGCCACATTTGGCTTGTTAGCATGTGTTCCATTACAGAGCACTTTATCTCACTGCTACAACTAACTGCTAAAATGTGTAGCGTACCTTTATTTGCTGGTTACAGCTACTCACAGTCTTCATCAATCAAAAATAATATTCTATATGGCTTAGAAGAGGTACGGTGAAGATGACTGAAACAAACCCCAGGAAGTGTAAAACTGCTGAGGATGGAGAGAGATGAGGTGGGTGAAAGAAGAAAAGACAGGTTTTATACTGATTACAGGTAAATTTAAAAAAGCATAAAATTCCTACAGCCACAAGAATCTTTCATTTTTCAAGTACAATAATGGTTATGAAATACGCATGATGCACAATAAAACTGATTTGTCCCACTTACATGAAGCATTAAATGTCAGCCTTGTTTTCTCAAAAGATCAAATTTAAAAACACAGTGTCATGCTTAACATTTAATTCATTAACATAATCCTAGAATCTGGATGAACGTGTTTTCTGGTGATTTTTAAAGTTTTATTCTCCTTAATAGTGCCATTTTATACAGGTATTGGACAGTATAATATTGGACCATAAAAAATGATTGTAAAAAAGCAGTGGAATTTCCAGAATGGCAACTCTTCATATAAATATCCATCATTACATTTCCTGCACAAAATGTATTCCTCAGGCTTATGCAGGAATGTACATACCCTCCCACTTACTGCAAATTCAAAGCGATATTTGATGGATCTTTTCAATCGAAATCAGTTTTATGTCGCTTTTTATGTTTCCTTAATCCTGGTGATTAGCAGCCGTTTCTGCTGCCACACAAGTTTGAGAACAGAGAATAAACATCAGAAGAACACCTGCTTTAATATAAAACTTTATGTGCTATCTCCTAACCGTACTTGTAGAGGCCACAGGTGTACAAAGCACAAAGAATGTTCCAGACATGCTATTCCCAAAGCAAGTTAACAATGTTCAAAAACAAACACTAGCAGCTATTCAAAATGTATTTATTCATATAATTTTACTTAAGGCTTTTGTGATTTCTATGAGAAATAATTTCAAATAATCCTCAAGAAACATAAAACATCTGGCAAAACACTGCCTTGATACAGCCTGATTGTTACATACAAACTACTAGAATTCAGTTCCCTGGTGGCAAGATTGTTTTTTCACAACCTTCATGAATCAGTTTCTCATAAAAATCTGAACTGCTAGTTAAAAAACAGTTTGTATGTTTAAGTATTCCTGAATTTATCCATTGTCTCTATAAAAATATTAAGAGTATACCAAGGGATTTCAACTTTTCCTAAAAATTCACTATGCTTTTAGACAAAAGAAATAGCTTTTTCTTTTAATGATGTTTATTGTTTTTTATGTCAACTCATGGCCAGCTGGTGTTTGTTTCTATAAATCTCAGGCATTGCCTGACAACAGACGTGCTGGACACAGATTTACCTGGCACAGTAGAGCATCTTGCAGCACCCCCTCCCTGCCTTCTCCACTGTTCTCCCACTCCCAGAGCACTAAGAGCATTTGGATTTCAGGGGAGCTGCAGCACACAAATATTTTCAGATTTAGGACATGGTGCTGGAAGCAGAGCCAGACAAGGGTCACAAAAGGGGATTTTAAAGCTTCTACCCGAAAATGCACCAGCCCAAGCTGGCTGGTTATACTCCCTATCTTGGTTTGTACTCCTGGCCTAAAGGAAGCATTTCATTCTCGGGTGCTGCACTGGCACAACGGGGTGCTCCGAGCTTAAGATACTGTCTAGCTTCTTCTCTACACAGAGTTGCAACAGAATATAGCCTTGAAGTCATTAAGAAGCAGGGAAATACAGCTCTTAATGGCCATTCTCATTAAAATCTGTCACATTATTTTCAGATTTTTACAGTTTGGATTGCAAAAATGAATGCAGAAGTGACCTAATGTATCATAACTTCTCCCTTCTAACATATTGCATTGACAATCCTCAAACAGCTCAGGACAAACACAGTCATTCATATTAAAAGCCATCACAGAGGACATGGTTTGCAGTTCACTACAACTCAGCAAAATATAGACACTATTCACAATCCTCACCAATCCCCACTAATCCCTGTGACACCACAGTGGTAAGTTAGAATGAACTATTCTGAACTACCAGAAAATTAGCTCTCTGGGATACTCTCTGTCAAAATTAAGCACCAGTGAACACAAAAACACAGATTTTATTTCAGTAATGCAAATGGATTGGCTAAGTCAGTTCTACCAACACTATTATAATGCACTACATAACTTTGAACTCATTGTTTTTGGAGAAAACAGAAAAATGAAAAAAATGTAAATAACAATGTAATTTCATCCTGAAAAAGGAAATGTTGCTGTGTGTTTTGTGCTGTCAAAGATTAAAGCTGCTAACCAATAGAAAAAGAAAGCTCTTCTGGATGGGCAGATGGTTGTTCTACATAGCTCCTGAATCTTGAGGAATAGTTTTGTCACTGCATTTAAAGTGGGAGAGAAGGAAGAGTGAGATGGAAATTTTATGTTTGCTGGCCAGCAAGGACACAAGAAATAGAAATCTGACTAATAAAAATTTCAGTCCTACACATAAGGAAACAAAATGTTACCAAAAAAAAAATTATTTTATTCATAGAAAAATCAAACCAGGATTTTTCACTAAAGGAATTGCACTTTAAAACAGTGCAAGTACTTAAATACATCATGGCATTATACCTCCTGTTAATTCATCATATTAGAAGAAGTTAGGGGCCAAAGACATTTCTGATAATTAGAAGACTAAGTAGTTCATGAAATCCACATGTCAAAACGTTTAAATATTAAAATTACCACAGTCCACTTTCTCCTCATACATCATGATGTCATAGTCTTCTGGTCAAGCAGTAGGTGCCAGCTAGTCAACTGCTTTACAGTAATTTTCTTTTCCCTAATCTCCAAGGTAAAACCCACCTGACAGCAGACCCTGGCTACCACAAGTCCATCTTTCTTCTCCCTAAAGCCATACATAAGACTTTCAACAAAGCAAGGACCCATATCATTCATTTAACCCAAACCTGTCATTAACGTTAAGCTTAGGCTCTCGCTGAAATGAGAAGCTGCTAAACCTTAGGTGAGAATATCGAAGAGTAATGTCAGTCTTTCCTCCAGTGGCTGGAAAAAAAACCTTCTACCTCTGGCATGCAAACAGTTCAGCTTCTTCTTCCTCCCAACTTTGCTCAAGGTGAGCATAGCTTTCAGTGACCAGACATAGCAGATATGTTATAGGATAGTATCGTAGCAATGCAAAAACCAGTTCTCCTCCCATCCCACTGCAAGCTGTTCCATAAAAAACTATTCTAAGAAATTATGAAATCAGCTAAATCAAAATATAGTTCCCAAAAGTAAGCTTTTCTATACTTCTCTATCTCCACTCACACTTACAAAATAGTGTCAGGAATCCATGCTTTCCTTTCCTTGTCTCTGTTATTTCCATTTCTGAATCAGTTCCTTTCTTCATTTTAGTTCTATATAGCTTACAAATAAGGAAACATGTATTTGAAAGCAAAATACCTGTAACTACAGACATCACCCAGGAGATCAAACAAAATATATCCTTTCTGACTGTAACCTGTATTCACTGGCCCTTGTCACGCTCCACACATAGTGGTGCCATCAAATATCACCAGTAAGATTTTGCCATCCTTTAACCAAAGCCACTATAGTTTCTCAGGTTACAGTTTGACAGTTTGTTTCTTTTTTTAAAAAATAACCACAGAGCCAGCCTTAAAAACGGCTTCATTTAAAACTTTTGGAAGCAGCAAGCAGCTTTATAAACAGTTATTTTAAAAGAAAGCTGTATATTGTGCCAACTGGAAACCTACAGAGAGAAACAGTTGGCGAGTTCTCAGAAACCTTTTTGGCCTTGTATGAACTTCCACACATAATCCACAACAGCAAATTTGGGAAATTGATTTTATGAAATTATCCTGTAACATACAGAAATTTTACAATTTTTTTCAACTCTTCGTATGTAATTGCTTAAGACTGCTGATATTGAAACATGTTTCCCAAAACTTAGCAGGTAAGATATCAACCATGAACCTACGGAAAGCAAGCTGATGGAAATAAGTAGAATGCCCCCTACCATTAATGCTAGATAACAACTGTATATAGAAATGTTTTTTAAATCTCTGAAAACACCTTATTTTAGCAGAAACTGCCCTTATTTGGTAAAAACTCAAATACATCGAATGAGATAAAGGACTTAGTACAATACATGGCATAGATGATTTAACTTTAGGTCTCATAATAAGGTATTTAACCCATCACCACACTGCGAAGAACTCATTTTTGACTTGAAAGTTGTAACCTTATATTTTTCTAATGAACACACCATTATTGACACTTTCTGTTAGTAAAACTTAAATAAACTGGTGTCTGGTAGCTTTTTAACTTATTTTAATTAATTAAAAAAACCCAACAAATCACATAATTTCTAAATCAACATTTCTTTGACACACTAATTAATCAAAATATCTCTGAGAGGTCTACAGTCTTTTATCCAAGAGGTAAGGCCAGATAATAAAATGGATGCCTAGTGATATAGTTTTAAACTATAGCCTTAGCCCTGCACAGGACCA
>VWZG01009367.1:177117-200054 GCA_013396735.1 Grallaria varia | reverse complement strand
CCAACTTCCCCAAACCATAACCAGTTCAGACAAAAGCACCTGGAAGATGAAAGCTGAAATTAGAGCACATTTAGGGAAACCTCTGGAATCCTGAATAGCAGAATTCAGAGATTCCAGCCATCCTCTCTCAACCTTTGCTAGGAGGAGCAGATGAAGAGAGAAATCAAAGAAAACAGGCACCATATGTAAGTCTGTATAACTGAGAACAGCTTCAGACTCCTTATAGCAAACTGTCTTTGTTCTCACCAGTATTATATGGTCCAAATGCAGAAAAGTTGACTCAGAGTAAATTATGACAAATCCCAGTTTCCACTCCTTTATTCCCAAGCGCAGATATTAGAAATAGATGTGAGCAATGAAATAATGAAAGTTGTACTGGGTGGGCCAGGTACAATTTATCCTTCTCTATTTTTTGTTTGGTTTTTTCCTGCCCATTATTTCTGTTATTTATTCATTGTAAATATGAACATAGACGTCCTACACATCCAAAAAGTGGATTTCAGAAATCACAAAATTTCAGAGCAAACTTTTCTTCCAAATTCAGTTTGTAACTCTGGAGGAGACTTTGTCAAATCATTCTAAAAATTTTTTTTTCAGGATCAGCTTCATGTAATTGCCTGAAGGGCTGACGTAGAGTTCTTCAGTAGATCAGGTATTTGAACACTCATGTAGAAGTGGAAAGTCAGGGCTAATCATCCCTCTTCTTGACACAGCCAATGCCACTGCTTTCAGGAGTCCATTTTAAGCACTATCACAGAAAATAAGAGAAAATGGTGAGGGGATTGCTAGACATCTCAATTGCCCGTCATCACTGCTTCACTTAGGAAAGACAATTAAAATATTCACAGCAGGAAGCGTATCTTCTCAGGGGAGTACACTTATTGACCTTACCAGCAGACTGGAAAGTCATCCTAGGATAACTTCAGGTTATACAAGTGATTTATAAAAAAAAATCAGTTGCACCATAATAGCAAAAAACAAACCTCTAAGTTCTCCTATGAGAGAGGAAATTCCGTCCAAGTTATTCCTTGTCTGATCATTAGAAGGAATGTCACCCAAGGGCTGGTACCAAAAGCAAACTTTTTGTTTTGTAGTACACTGTCCTGGTCTCCAAAGCAATCCATGTTGACCTGTCATTTTTTCCTTAGCTAGGATTATAAAACCTTTCAAATTCAGTTTGGACTAAATCTCTGCTTAAAATTTCTAAAGTCCACTTACCAGCCTGAAAAGTTATACAGCCCTTCTTTTTACCTTCCTTTCATTCTCTTTTCACTTTATTCTTCACTCTCTCTTGTCAGCTCCATCAAGACATGTACTAAATACATTAATAGAAAAGAGAGGAGAGGAAAGAAAAATCAGAAGATTACAAAAAAAAAAAAATCCACAAACGCCCCCCCCCAAACTAAAACAAAACAAAAAAACCCCTGTGAACAGAGAGAAAAGCAGAAAGAAAATGGGAAGAGTGGATAGGAAAGGTGGGATTAAGAGCAGTGCTTGAAGAGCCCATTAGTAAGACAGGGTTGTGGGAAGATGAATCAGTGCCAGAAATGACAACAGCAGAATAGATGACTGGGTGATAACAAATGGGCAGAAAAACTTTAAACACAACAAACTTACACAGGCAGAGTTAGTAACAAAGCAAGCAATATTCCCAAATAATTCTCTCTTTAAATACCAAGCATATGGACTTTTAAATACAGAAATTCATATATATATATAGTTATAGGGCAGATGGGATCCAGGGAAATCAGCAATGACCGACACAGTTGGACACCATACCAACAACATTTCTTAACACTGTATATCCATGAAGTTTTGCACTGTCAAGCACAAAATCTGAATTCTTTCAGGACTGAAAGCATTGCAGAGTAAGTGCTGTATCTGGTTCACCCACTGCTGCTCCTTTGAGAGTGTAAGGTGCTGCTTCCTGGCACAGATGGAACCGCAGCCACCCTGCAAAGGCAATGATTTTCTGATGGTATTTCCCCTTCTCTCAGAAAACTAATATATTGACTACCCCTGTGAAAAGAAGCAAGAAATTGATCTTTACAGCAGTAGGTGGCTTAACTGGAAGACACCAATGGTGTCTCCTTTGATGATTTTGAAGAATCCCACTGACAGGATCCCAAAGCTGGTTCCCTTAGCAACCACAGATGATGCATGACTGTATTATGTTTGATTCTCCAAACATCATTTCAGCTCCTCCCTGAGATTTGGTTCTTGTTTGTTTGTCAAGCCAGTGTCTCTGAAAAGCATGTTCCAGTGAAAGACTCTGAAAATTAATCCTCCACCTATTTCTGAGTAAAAACATGTCCTTTCACTTATAGAGATTTACACTTTCAATCAAGCAAATGAGATTGGGCCCCTCTCCAGATTTCACTGCCAGGACAACTACAGTTCTTCCCAGGAAGGATAAAAGAGGATTTGTCACAAGAACAAAAGTTTTCCACCACAACTTATCAGGTGAAGGTGACCAGCTGGGGAAGGAATTACAGATTAATATCGATCTTTTATAGAGTGGGAAATTAAATATAAACAGTATGGTTTTGAAATCTGGGTGAAAGAACCAAGCAGAAAATCTGCTCAGGGTATGCTTTGGGCCATGGAATATGGGACCTAATTAGCAGCTAAGAGGGAATTCTGATTAAAAGAGAATATTAATATTAATGAATATCAGATAAGCCTTCAGGATACAAATAACTATATGGTCCTGGAGGAGGATTATTTCATAAGCAAAACAATTCTAATGGAAGGAATATGGCACTTGCAAATGTGCAACAGTGGACTGTGTTAAAATGGGGCATAGTGTATACTCTACCATTCATAACACAGACACAAATGTTACAAGGCAAACATAGAGGATGGGTAATATTATTAACAGTGACCCTCCCTAACTTGCAGAATAGTGAAAGTCAATACACACAAATTCAAGTACTCATACTTAGAGGCTTTGACATGGCATTTTAGAGACTGCAGAAAGAAGGAAATATCTTCAGAGAAGCACAATTCTGTAGACATGTTTTTCATTTTGGAGGCTTTTTTTTGTTCCCTCCCTCTCTGCTACAAACACCTGGATTATCTTGTTCTAGGCCTGATGCTTCCCGCACAGCTGACAACTTTCTTTACCAAAAGGGCACATTGTGGCCTCCTGGTTGACATGGGATGCACCAGGATACCAAGCTGATTTTCATCAGACCAGCCTCCAAACCTCCAATGGGTCATCTGATTATTCCTCCCCAGATGCAGGAACTGTTGAACTTTGTGGCAAACACTTCTGCCCATTTCTCCAGCTGTAAAGGGTCCTCTGGAGGGTTGCAAAACCATCTGGTAGATCTGCCAAGAATTCCTCCCAGTTTAAGGTCATCTGCGAGTTTACGACCTTAGGCTTCCCTTTGTTCCTGAAATAAACTGCATGGATGTCCTTCTGGTTGACTTTCATGCTTATTTCCAGACTGAACTTCCGGTGGATTTCAGGTTTCTTAGCCCTGTCCCTTCACATTAACACAGTATGTCTATACTTCTGTGCCACCTAACACCAATTCCATCTCTTGTATGCTTTCTTTTTATATTTTTTTTTTGTTTGCTTGTTTGTTTCAGGAGCTTTTTGTTCCTTCCTGTAGGTCTCCTCACATGGAGTAAACCATTCTTGAGACTGGAGGATGTGGCCTGGGAAAATCAACCAGCTCTCCTTGTCTGCTCTCATTCTCTATAAGACCATATCCTACAGTATCCTTCCAAGCACACCCTGACAGGCCCAAATCTGTTCTCCTGAAGAACAACACTATGATCCTGCTTTTTGCCTTGTTCCCTCGTTTCAGTATCCTGACCTCCACATCACAGACACAGCAGCAAAGGCTGCTGCACACAACCATCAAATCCCTAAACAGTTATTTTCACTGTTTTCTGAACCTTAAGCTGATAGTTCTGTGAAGCAGTAGCAACACTTTTCTTCATGAGACTCCAGTGTTATCAAGGCTGGACTTATTAAGAAAACACATTGTTCAAAACTTCCTGTTGCTCTGTCCAGAGGCCAAAATCCACTCAAGTTCAGGTATTTCCCTGATGCAGTAAAATACAATCCTGTGACTTAAATACTTAGATACTTATCCTTATCTATGTGTTTAATAAGTATTGAAGGTCTTTTCTTCCATGAATTTCTCTAATTGCTTTTAAATCAATTTATACTTTGGCATCCACAGCATCCTTTGGCACAGAATTCTTCAGCTTAATTAAGCATGGTTTGAAGCAGCTCTTCCTTTTGTTCCTTTCAAAACCTCTCATTATTTCATTTTATACTTTCCAGTTCTTGTTTTATAATGAATCATGAATAATCATTCTGCATAATTTCTTTAATGATTTTCAATACAGTTATTTAAATACGACCCTTCATATCTTTATCCAAGCTAAATGCTACTACTTCTATGTACCTTTATATACTCTTTATAGTCTCACCTACAGCTCTTCTATACCTCTGGTAGACTTACATCCCTTCTCATTACCTTTTCCAAATTATATTATTTTTGAGATGAGGGGATCAGAACATGTAACAGCCGCGATTTAAACCCATCAGAGAGATATATATGTCGACTTAGCAGTGCTTCTTGGTTTTCCCTTTGATTTCCTCTGTTCCAAAAAATCCCCACAATGTTTAGACTCACTAAGACCTTTTTCCTTGTGTGGTGAACGTAAATACACAGTTTCTCAATGATTTAGTAACTAGAGTTGTCTTTCTTTTATCTGCTCTGAGCTCCACCTTCCCTGAATAACATCTGCAATTTTTTATTCAGTCATTAAGATATCAAGACAGTGAAATCATTCTACAGATTCTCAAATTTTGGTTTTGTCTTTACTATATAATTTTTTATTATCTAAGTTTTGTCATCTAATATTTCATCACTTTTCCAAGTTATTTATGAAAAGGTTGAGAAGGACTTTTAGCTTACCTTTTTTTGTTCATTGAGTAGGAATAATTTCGAACTTTGTTCATCTGTTGTCATGTACTGTCTTTCAGCCTTTATAATAACTAGATTTTATCACTGGCTGTACAACTCTACTTAGTAAAAACCCCTTCTTTCTATATGGTCTCTGGGTGCTTTGGATTTGTTTGTTTGTTTGTTTGTTTTGGTTTAGTTTTTTAAGGTCAGGTATCTCCTTGTAAAGTGAAAACTTTCTTTCCTATGTCACTTTTCTTTTTCTGGAAACTGCTCTCAAGAGTCTCATCTCCTCTTTAACACCTAAAACTGTCCAGAAATCTCTCTCCTGTCTCATCTCACTGATACATTGGTTCATGGTAACTACCTCACACTTAAGGGAAAGTAATCATGTGGACCACAGTAGTGCTGAGGGTATACATATAGAAACAACTAATAATCAAATCTACTCACAGGCATAACATGATTCTCAGTTAAACTCTTACTTTACCATGGGGTATCCTCAGTACAAATCCCACAAACCTGTTACTCGGTACAAACATTCATTGTACAATCCTTCTTTGGCTTGGTGCTGTATCTGCTCAAACAGTCTTTCTCTGTTGCTATCAGCTTTAGGGTAGAACTGTGCTGTGAGATAATCCTGTATGTTGAAAACATACCTGCTGGTTTTCCTGAGCTCCTGTAGGTGAACCACAATGGCACAAGAATCATTATTTTGTGAAGACCACTTCATGTACCTGATGCGATTCACAGAATCACAGAATCATTTTGGTCGGGAAAGGCCTCCAAGATCATCAAGTCCAGCCTTTGACCAATCACCACTTTGTCAACTACATCAGAGCACTAAGTGCCGCGTCCAGTTATTTCTGGAACACCTCCAGGGACAGTGGCTCCATCACATTCCTGGGTCACACAATCCTTTCCATGAAGAAACTCTTCCTTATATCCAGTCTGAACCTTCCGTGGCTTAGCTTGAGGCCTTGTCCTCTTGTCCTGTTGCTGGTCGCCTGGGAGAAGAACCCACCGCCCACCTTGCTACAGCCTCCTTTCAATCCACTAACATTCAAAACAGGGAACCAGGCCTTGTTATGCTCTGTGCAAAAAACTCTGAGGCTTCCTTTCTTCCACTACAGACACTCATAGTCTTTTTCAAATCATATGTGGACTTCCTTCTACATTTCAAATTGGAGAGAGGGGGAGGAAGAACTGACCAAAACCTCTCAGTTGTTACTTTTTTATTTTTCTTTTAAACCACCAAGTTTCACCTTTCTTCTGCCTGCTCCTCTCCCTCCAAAGGTTAGTAGCTCTGGACTCCACAAGTTTATCATCTTCAGCTCTCCTAATTAATCCCTGTTTATATTATAACTTTATTAGAGCTGGGGTTTAACAGTTCTTGAGCTTCCTAGCAGTAGACTTCATAGCCGCTCTTCTAAGACTTGTGGTTGCAACTATGAGATGATATGAGTCTTTTGTTCATGCACTTGTGGATAGGGAATTAAAACTAAGTGTATAATCCAGAATACACTTGGCAATGATTCATCCTTAATGCAGAACAGTACGTATCATCAATTACAAATCTATGCATTTTACTACAAGGTGAGAAAATAAACTTCTGACTGCATGCTGAAGTACATATGCCACTTATTTAATTTCAGTACTGAAGAAACTTTAAATGTTAGAAAACAAAATTTCATTATGTTGACTAGCATCTCAATTTCGTCCCAAATACCATATATATCATGAATCATCACAGCAGTAATGCATTCCCAGAAGAGCTGTCACAAAGATAGCTAATGAATAAAAGTATCTTTGCTGGTATGTGTTGTTTCTTCTGCAGCTCCACTCCATTAGGAAAGAAATCAAAGCACACAAAAGAGAGCTCATTAATTCCTACTTCTAATCCCTTTCAATATAAACCACTCTTTTTCATGCATTGTATAACCTTTGTCCTACCGGGTTTACACAGTTAACACCAAGAGCATATAAATATGGAGAAGTCATATCACTGCAATAGAAGTCATCAAATGAGTTTCAAATAACTCTAACAGAAGATTTGTATTTTTCCATTCCTGGTGGTTTTATCAATTTGCATTTTCATTCTCATCTGTCATTTTTGTTCCTCTACTGACTTTTAAAATCAACATTTTGCTTCCCTTTGTCTTGAACTTGTTCCAGACTAAATAAGGAAACATAGTTGATCTGTGCCACGCATAATATATAGGGCTCATAAACATCGACATTTCAAGTTTTCAAAGTTGCAGTCAAGCAAAGAGAACTCTTTGAATATCTGCTTTGACATCCTTTCTCATTCTCAGTGACAGCATGCAGTCTGACAGCCTCAATACATATGAACACCTATTTCAGACTAAGGGGAGAAGATTTTAAAAACGAATTTCATCTCTATTGCAAAAGAATTGAAAGCAGGAAACTTGAGGAGAAGTCTGCAGAATATACTGCATGTTGCTAGTTCATTAATTCCATCGAAATGGAAACTACTTTGAAGTAAATTGTGTTTGTAGAGAAAGTACTACATAGTTCAAAAACAGCACTATAGAATCCAGTGTTGATATAGAGTAGCAGTGTAAGTAGCATTCTTTCCATCTTGATTTTAGCAATTTATGTATCATTATTTTTTATTAGGTTCTGTGAATGTTGCTGCTGAAAAATTAAAATAGATTTGAATCTAGTTTCTGTTCTCTTACCTAATCCATAGTAGGATATGTATTAAATTCATTTTAAACCCTGAAACCAACACTAGGATAAATGCAAAGCCACAATTCATAAGACAACTGGTAACTTGTTCATTGCACTTCCCTGGTACTCATCCTTAAATTAAATTAAGAGAGGAATTGTCCACTAAGAGGGATCATTTTGCATGGTAAAGGTAATGAGGAAACAAAACAAACAACTTCAGCTATGTTAGCAAGAGATAAAGACCTTATTAATTAATAACCAATAGTGAAAAAAAAAATTAGAAAGATATATTTGCATAGCTCCTGTCTCAGCCAAGCTTAGTAATCCTTTTCCTTTCTGTCTTACTAGGAAATTACATGCTAGCTGACTCATTTCATGAAGAAGAGTAACCGCAAAATTGTGTTTTGGGCAAACAAGATTAAAAACTAGCAATTGTATTTTACAATGAAAGAGGATTACATGTTGTAGGAATTATTTTCGAAGAAGTTGTATGGACTTCTAGTTGAACTCTGATATTGTTACATGTATACATTATGCATATAAAACTAATTTAAACCATTCATTTGTTGTCAGTCACTCATTTCCATTAGTAAGTCATTGAGCAAAGCAAAAAGTAATATGGGACCTTATTGCAGGTATAAAACTGAACAATCCTCTTTTGGTTTAGAATTTGGAGATCAAGTATTTTTAGCTGAATTAACAACTTACCACAGCAAAAACATGGAATGAGTCTTGTACCAACATAGTGGAATATCAGAGTAATTCCACTGAAGGCCATAAAAACAGACTTTTTACAAGTTCTTCCACTGTTCTACAAAGTCATACTGAAACAAAGTTATTTACTAGGAGAATTTATAGCAGTTATTCTACTAGTCACTCAACTATGATTGCCCTTTTACAGCTTGTGAGCCTCTGACATAACCATCTTTATTCTCCACCTTTCCCTTCTATTTTCCTTCCAAAAAAGCTAGACCAGCCATGCAATAACCGACTAAAATGTTTCAAAGAATAACCACACACCAGAATAAGGTCCAATAAAAGGTCGTATCATCTTAGAAGTGTTATCAAGCCCTCATTTAATAGTTCTGGTCTGCCATCAGACTCCTTTTTATGTACTGTGAGAGACCTGAAAAGATCCTCAGGCGGGCTGCAGTAGTTGTGATGTTTGAAGGTTAAAGGGACCAAGACAGGAAACNAAAAAAAAAAAAAAAAACGAAAAATTGTATCCTTGTTGATTTTCTGTATGTTTCTCTCTGTTTTAATTCAAAATATGCACATGCTTTAAGACTCTCACAAGTAAATATTTAATTCCAGATTGAAGACAAAAGACAACCTGTAAAAAGAAAAAGATTATTGAGTCTTCAGCAGTTAAACTGTCCCATTTCTGCCAATGTTGTATTGACTTGGAAAGTACCATTATGCACATTTCCAGCAGCCTCTCAGTCACTCCTCTAGCAGTGAAATTAGGCAGACTACTAAGAAAAAGAGTCAATAAGATAAATAATGAAGGGGAAATTATTTAATTCCTTGCTTGAAAAAGTGATTATTTTTAGATTACTTAGAATAATTTTTAGCACAACTGTAATAGCAACAGCCTTAATTCATGTGTATGGCTCAATTCAAATAATATTTTCTCTTTCTTTCAAGGATTCATTAAATCTTTGATTACATGAAGTAATTATTTCAGGTAGCTTTGCTAAGACACAATAGAAAATGAAACAATTGATAGAAGAAATAGTTATTTATGGTTAAAGAACAACTTCTGAAGGCAGCCAAAAGGAAGTCCACAATCTGAAATCTGTATGAGAGGTTTCCAACCAATAACTGGTTAAATAGGTACAATATTCAAAAGACATGCACATTCTCCTATGTCCAGGTTTGTTTCTGCGGTTGCAGCATACTGCAGTTAAAAATTTAGTGCAGCCTGAATGCCTTTTAAATAATAAATAGGGAACATCTTTCTAACAAGAGTTCTGTGTTGTCCTGTCTCTTTTCTAAGTGAATGACTCACATTTTGAGTTCCCTTTGCTCACAGTATCTATATATCTAGACATCTAAACACAGCTACAACTGGGATGTCTGCAGTTCAACAGTGCATCCTGCACAAGTTCGGTGAGAAATAGCCTGAAAAGATTTCCCACTTCTATGCACATTATTTTAATTTTTCCCTAATAAAAAAAAAAAAGGGAATAAATTTGTTTAAACTCTTAAGAGTGTATAAAAAACCACAGATCCCTATTGTGGAAAGTGTTGAAGAACTGGGTTACAGTACCTAAATAATGTAAAAGCACATAGTCAGTACATGAGAAAAATGCAGACTCCTAAATTTCATTTTTTGTCTTTATTTCCATGGTCTTTGTTTTGCAAAAGGAGAACAATTACAGCCAAAAATTACCTCATGAAACAGAGTCAGAAATCCACACTACAACTGCAGTATTTTTAATGAGACACTTCAAGTTCTGTTCAGTTCTTTGCATCATGTTTCCAATGATTTATCTGGAAAGATTCAAGAAGAAGGGTCAGGAACAACAGAATAATCCCAATAGCACAGAGCTGCATCAAGAAATGAACATGCTTAACTGAAATAATAATTTAATACTTTAAATACACTTTGGGGATAAATCACTAAATATAATTTAAAAAAAAATTGAAATAAAAATTAACTAACTACAAAATCCCCTGCTGATGATCATACCCCAAAATGAGACACTGAGAGGAACAGTGAGCACAGTAACAACTTTTTCTCTTTCTTACTCGTCAGGATCCCGAAGGATCCTGGGATAGTTATTCCAACAAACTATTTGTGAGCAACTAAAAGATATAGGAATGGAAGTCAATATAACTTTTTTTTCTACAGTATCTTAACAAGTCTTTTAATTGAAAACTACCTTGACACTATATCTCTTAAGTGTAGCAAGACTTTTGCCAGTCTTTTGATATTCTGAGAAACAAGTTGGCTAAACCGCTTTGAATTAATAGGTTCATATCTGCAGAAAACTCATCACAAAATAGTTAGGAAAGGTTTATAGTAAAAATAAAACAAACAAAAAAAATTAAATGTGATGAATGAAATCAGCCAAGTGTCATCCTGTGTTCAGTACTTCTCTACACTTTCATTAATGAGGTAGATAATGAAGGTCTTCTCTTGAATTTGAAGGCAATATGAATAAAGGAGGCAGGAGAAAGGTGCACAATGTGCTTTTCCTGTGTTGACAGGAAGGGTGTGATTTAAAAACTTCTCTTGACTAATTGAAGATATACCCTGAATTATGTATAGGATGCAATTCTGTAATGGGAAGAAAAGAAATGTTATTAGGTAAGAATAATCAGCTGGGCAAATACAAGCACTTAGTGATGAGATAGCAGGTCTACAGGAAAAAGATGTGTGGGTTATAAAAGGAGATTTATTTGAAGACTGGGGAGACAAGGTAACTGTACTCAATATGTGCTAAAAGCTTCCATAACAAAAAGACATTATATGTGCTTCACATTCACTCAAGATGGACAAGGAGTAATCAAATTAAACTGTATTAAGGAACTTCCATTTCAGATCTTAGTTGAAAAAAATTCTAAAAGTGAAAATCAACTGAGTCATTCCTGAATTTTATGCTACTGGTAATTTTTCAGAAGAAAATAGATAAGAGAAGTTTCATGTGGATTTGACCTTGCCTTGGAGGAGTGAGTTAGGGTCAATGACTTCTTGAGGTAACTCTGAGCCTTATCTTCTACGATTATCAACTAATCTCTCTGTCCTCAGCCCTGCACATTTCCATTGGAGCGAACTCAGTCTTTCATTGCCTGCTAAATCACAATCTTTTCCCTAGCTATGAACTTGCAGTGTGCTGAAATATGAGTTTCAAATGCCATGTTTATGGCATTTGTCCTTCTGGTGCATATTTAATAACCACTGCCACTAATAGTCTGCAACAACATCTAATTATTACAATCTCATGAGAGAAAAATGCCATGAACATTAACAGCTTTTAGCTTCAAATCAGCAAGGAGCAGCCATTCTTTCTTCCGTGATTTTTATTTTTGGAAAGTATTAGATAAAATTCTCCTGCCTCACTTGATGTATGTCATCAACTGCAAAATCAGAGCTAACCACAGTTTTCATACCCTGGAAACCAGCATGTCAGGAACTGAGCTGCAGTCATCAGTTAAATTAGCTCCAAACATGCTGGGCTGCTATGCTCTCATATTATTAATTTTTCATAAGAAAAAGTTGTTTCAAAGAATACAAGCAGTGCTAACTTAGAAGATACTAACTACTCTTTAGTATCTTGTTATTCTGTCTTAAGATTTTGCATTGGTAGCTTGCATTCTCCACTGCTTGGAACAACAGAAAGCCAACATAAAGTTTAAAATTAGTTTACACAGGTGTCCAAGTTACCGCGTCCGGCACTAGTTTGTCACTGTGTTGGTGTAACCAAAATTGCGTATTCTACAGCCTCTATGTAATTTCAGATGAACTGTTAATGATGCATTGTTTGCCAAAGCTGCCCAGCACGCACCTGGCACCTCAGGCTGCAAGCTGGGTGTTAAAGAACTCTGTGAGGCATGGGAATGTTTCTGTCTTCACACCAATGACTCAGCGTGATAACTCCCCTCCAGGGAGGCATCAGCACCTTCATACCCAACCTGAGGGGTCATGTCTGCTAATGGGCCATCAAAGATTCCAAAAATATCCCATAATTCACAGAGTTAAATCACCCATTAAGAAACTCCCTGCCCTGCAGGAGGTACTGGGCATTCCCATCTGAACCTGAGCATATATAGTCTTGGCATTTGGGGACTTCTCTTACCACTCATCGGATCAAGAGGAGGAACCAGAACCTCAACAGGACCGCAACTGCCACTCTCTACCAGACTGTGGCCATTATCCTTATCAACATGTTTTCCTTTCCTTTTACTTTGCGCTCAGGGGGACCACGTGGTACTCAGCACAGGGGCTGACGGACACCATTCTGTTTGTGCCACAGGGTGCTGGGGTTATACCTCTGTTCTTTTGTGGGTTAAACACAATTTTTCCCTGTACCATTGTATTTATTGTATTCTTTTTAATAAATTGTAACTCTGACTTGTAATGTCTTTTGAGTTGGGTTCATTTCTCCTGCCAGTCTACCTTTGAACCAGCACAATAGGAAATCTCTATATGCCATTCAGCCAGATTTTCTTAAAGGTAAATTGAAACGGTATAACATGACTTTTACTTTGCTGATGATATTGATGGATGATGTATATGCCCATTAATACAACATTTTTTAATGCTTAATTATGGGCATGTGGATCAAGACCATAGTTAAGAGATAAATAGCTTTTGCACTTCATACTAAGAATGCAAATCCTGTGTTAAGTATAAACCTAACTAAACCTTCCAAAATTTCAGTTCATAATCTGGTTAGAGATATAATTTCTAAGCAGACAAAAGTAACAAGACACGAGTGTCCCAGCAGACAGCAAGCTGGAAAGGAGTGGACACTGTCCCTTTATAATGAGCAAGGCCAAGCATATCCTCTTTGTAATTACCAAAAGTGTGGCTAGTGGGTCCAGGGAAGTGATTCTACTTTTCTGCTTGTCCTGTGTTTCAGTTAAGACTGTCCAGTATGTGAAAGACAGATTTATTGGAACAAGTTCATCGGGTGACCACCAAGACAGATGGACACTACATTTCATGATGTACAAAGAGAAGCACAAAACTGAAATTTCTCACCTTGAAGATACTCAGGAAAGAGCTTATTTCTCCCTAGAACTCCCCACAACCGGAGTTGTTGTAAAGAAGCATCCAGACTCTTCTCAGAGTTATGCAGTGAAAAGAAAGGAGGCAGCAGGCACAAGCTGGAGTACCCTTTTTCACTATGAGGGCGGTTGAAAAATTATAGAATCATAGAATGAGACCTTGGAGTTCATCTAAATATAAATTCCTTGCCATATGAGGTTCCAACCTCCTTCCACTCAACCAGTTGCTCAAAGTCCCTTCTAAACTGACCTTGAACCTTTCCAGGTTTGGAGCACCCACAGTTTATCCAGGTAACCTGTGTCAGTGCCTCACCATCCTCATAGGAAAGAATTTTTTTCCTAACATCTAATGTAAGTGCACTCTCAGTTTAAAGCCGTTCCCACTTGTCCTTGTAAAAAGTGCCTCCCCAATTTCCTTGTAGTCCCTTTCACGTACTAGAAGGCCACAACAGGGTCTTCCTGGAGCCTTCTCTTTTCCAGGCTGAACAACGCCAGCTCTCTCAGCCTGTCTTCACAGGAGAGGTGCAGAATAGCAGGATTTGCCTGGAGACACTGCAAAAGCTCCACCCACGCAGATTCTCAAAGGTCAACAGGACGAAACTGTTCAACTTGATTAACATGAGCCTGCTTTGAGCAGAGGTGTGGAGTGGAGACCTCTGAAGGTCCCTTCTTATTTAAATTATTCTTTGATTCTATGGTATATTATGCGATAGGCCATTCAAAGTTCTTGCATGCTTTATCACCCTGAAGTCTTGTGAAAAGGCTTTCACAAATATGTTTATTAGGAATGCCTTGTTTTGGACCATTCGTCTTCAAAAAATAGTTTCTCATTTAACTATGCCACCTGAAACCTGTTCTACTGAAGGGCTATGAAACAAATAAGTGCATTTCAAAATGTCTTTTTTCTTAGGTTTTCCCTCCCTTTTCAAGATTTTCTGCCGTGTAAATGACTTGTGAGTGACCTATTTCTCCTTTCTGATCCTCCATAAGATTAAATACTTTCGATTAGGGTGAAAGTATCTATTGTAAGAACTAGTTGCCTTCCACGCTCTTGAGAAAGGGGATGGATGTCTTCAAATAAGCATGTTAATGACAATTCTATTACTGATAAAGAATTAAAGGTGGGATTATCAGCTTGACAGAATGTGTATTTTTTAACAAACTCTCAGCCCTGTAACATTATTCATCAGACTTTTCTATAAATATGTAATTACAAATAAATAATACTGAATCTAAAAGGTTAAATCTAATAACTGAGAAAAATTAGGCTCTGGTTTACGATGTATGACTTTTCAAAAATATTCCTACAGCACAATGCAAAATAATATGTATAAATAAATAGAACTTACACCATTTTGCCAGAGAATTACTTACACAATATCAAACAAATAGAGTGTATTTAAAGAGAAAATTTAGTTTACTTTATATATAATTTTGAAATGAAAATACACTAAATAAGCCACTGTAGTACGAAGTTGCTGAAGACTTTATGCGCTTAAAATTAGAAAATGTTTATGCAACTTTCAATTTCAGTTTTCTATTCACACTTTAAAATATAAACATTTATCAGTGTTACAGCATTAAATTGCCTTTTTCACAGCTCTGGAAATAACAGTGTAATGTTTCTCAGTCTTTTGGAATACCATTTACTGCTTTGTGATTCTTGCTTACCACACCTAATTTCTGGCTGTTCAAAAATCTAAGATATGCAGATGAGAATGCATGCAGAAATTCAGTAATTATGCATATTTTTGGTAAAGAAATCAAAGAAATAACTTTCCACTAGAGAAATTCTGGAGATGGTGCAGTTTTCAATGAAGATAATTTATCCTGACATGCCTGCAGATCTCAGGCACACTTAACTACAATTCACTGGCAACAGATTTTTACTACAAAGCTCACCTTAACACACTGAAATCTGTAGAAATTCCTAAATCAGATTTTCCAAGAAACCTAAGGGATTTAATTGCAAGAATGGAACTGTGCTACAAGAACAAAATCATAAAACATATTTAGGAATTTGGTGATGTAGTCAGATACCTTTAAAAGTTGTTTGAGAGAGACTGTAGGCCCTCCTGGAAGCTCCACAAAGGACTAGAATTCAAAGAATGCAGATGTAATAAGGGACTGCTGCTCTCTAACCTAAAAATTCATATTCTCAAAGCATTGATGAGCTGCCACACAACCTTAGAAATATCTGAAACCAAACATTGCAAACATAATAAAACAATGAAATTGCCAAAGTATCTAAATTATCCATCTCTTGATAAATGCAGCATACTCCATATAGTCACCTACATGGGAGGGAATCACATAACAGACAAAGACCATCACCAACAAAACTGCTCTGAAACAGAGGAAACTGAAGAAAAGAGGAAATAAACTATGTCAGATTTGACAGAAGTATTTGACTTCAGAAACTCATTGGAAGTGGTCTGCATTTCCATGTCAAAAAGCAAGTTAAATCATCATTTTTAACTTCTATATTCAAAGACCAGAGAAGTACACTCCTGGGCCAAACATTCACACATGGCTGAAAGTCAGAGTGTTGGTTCACATCACTCAAGGCAGCCTCTCCAGATGATTAATAAACAGCCCAGAGATACTTCAAAGGGATTTCTTTCTCTCTCACACTGTCTTCATCCTCTTTTGTGACCAGAGGACAGAGACCCATTAAAACAGTTGAGAGAGCAAAGGTTCTCCTGTGTCAGTGCAGAAAGTAATGACCAAGAACGAGAACATCTTGTTTCAAAGAAGTACTTTACACATGCTCATCGACCTGCCAATTTTGATCCAATCTCTAAGTCACTCCAAGTTCAGCCTTCAGGTTCTGAATGTAATGAAGGCATTAATTTTCCCATTTTCTCTTTCTGTAAGCTGAAATCCTTCAATTTAGGATTTCACTGGATGGGCGAAGCAGCAGCTCCTTATGCTCTTTGACATGGTTTAATTCCATTTACTAATTCCCAGGAAAGCTGTGTAGCTACACAATAGGTATGCATGCAGCACTTCTTAACAGTTGTTCTTAGACATGAGATGGCAGACAAGTCTATATGCAATAAAACCCCCTTAAATTCTTTGATTTCCTTAGCAATGCACTTATGTAAGGTCCACTGGTGCAGAAAAATCCTTCTCAACCTTCACTTCTCCTGAATAATGAAATTATTTTATCCAGCAGAGCTGTGAAATGCTACATTTTAAGCAGGGTCCATAACACTTCCAAAAGTGCTGTGAGCAATAGAAGAGCCTTTGAAAGGTCATATATTTCTGTCCCATTTGAGTTTCCACCCTTCCAGAGCTTGACATTGTACCTTCTTTATTGTTGCTGCTGAATACTTTGGGGATTTTCCATCTTTGCAGCTCTAACCTTTACAACGAGTTCACTGTAAAATCCCTCCTCATCCCACCCAACATTCGGATGAACAGTCAAGGTTCCTGATCTGGAGAACACATTGGTATAATTCAAAAAGTTCATGGCAATGAGATCTTTTTTACAAAATATGTAAAAAGACTTCTTCAGCACTTAGTATCGGCTTAACAAATCACTTAAATACACTTAAGTGTTTGTCTGACCACAGAGATACTTTACTGACTTATAACTTTGTGGAAGCATGGACATAATTGACCTGCCAAATCTGCACTGACAGTCTGCTCCTGAGATTATTAACTTTAGACCACTTCTTTGTCAAGAAACCTCAATTAATTTACCACAAGCGGAGTAGTTGGGAAAAATAAATCTCACCTTTAATGGCTGGATTTTCTCTGTTAGCTTCTGTTTTCAGCTCACAGCCCAAGAGAAGAAATCCCCCGGAGCCCTGTATGATGTACACCTGAAACCAACAAATAAAAGAGATGTCGCCTGTTTCTGCTCCTTATTAACTTCAAGTGGGCAGCAGCCCACAGAACAGGAGGACAAAACTGGATTTGGACTTCTCATGCAACTCACCAAGCATGGTGTCTGGAATGATTTCAATTAATTTGTTACCCTCCTTGCCCAAGAACAGAGGCAGTGAGGGTGAGAGCACCACACTAGCACTAACTTCTTGGATGCAAGCAAGGCTTAAGTTTAGCATTTGGATGCATCCTTACAACAGTCTGTGTGAACAAATTTATAGCTGGTTTATCCTGAAGATTGAACTTCCTTGGGAATTGCCAAAGTACACAAGAAATCTAGGTCAAAGAGGTGCTAAACCAAATTGAACTGGCCATTATTGGTGTAAGAATATGGAATTAAAACCCAGTACAAAATTCTTCAGATGAAGAATTAAGAATTTAATAGGAGCCAAACTGGGATAATCTGGATCATTCAAGCTGCCTATAATTAAAGCGTAAAGCATTGGGTTTAACAGCTTTTACAAAACTGGTTCTACTTGGTAACTCCAGTGATGTCTCTTACTTACATCACTATCTTTTTGGTTTTTATTTAATCTTACTAAGTTCTTGTATTCCATTGCACCCTAATTACGCATATTTCTTCTTATTCACTTGCTGCCTTTCAATACCGAGATGTCCCATTTGTTTTATCAAATATGGGGATTTGAAATTCAGCATCTGAACACTTCAAACACACGGCATTTCATGCAATACGCACATTTAGACCACAACCAAGGTTTGAAAGAGAAGGGTTTCCAGGCCTACAGAAATGGTAAAATGCAGTAACTACTTTAAAAATAAAGGTGAATGAAGGGTCTTAATCACCAAAACTTACTTTTAATTGCTGTTATGATCACTCTTGAGCAAAGTGGAAATTACATCGTTGCAGTAGCACCGGGCAGAACACAGAGCTGAATTATGCCTGGCACACACAGTGACCCTTATGTTTTGCATTGATTTACAGAGTTTAAGCTTAAGTGTAGCACTCCAGTGCTTAAGTACTATGAGACTGCATTTTGAAATCTTTCTTGGGCCTGAGGATTTTTACTGCAATCCTGTGCATTGATGTATCCTGCTATAGAACTAAAGCAGCTGCAAGAGCTAAGGAAGTGGCTGGCTGGGGTGGCTGACAGGCAGCTCATCACCTGTGGCTGGGCTGAGGCTGTTTTCTGCCAAACAGCCACAAAAGCTGCTTTGGGTCCAGTAAACACAAAATATGAGGGAGGTATTAGCAATACATGTCAAAAAAGCCAACTTGTTTCAGCAGTTGCTTAAATCACAGAGGAGAACTTGAATCCATAAGTCTCTGAAAAAGTGTGTATTACATCTCATCTTCCTCACCTCCCCACTTTATCTCCTTGCTTTCTTAAGCCATTTGTGTCACCCCTTGTAACTAAGAAATAGTCAAAATAATCAAAGAAGTTTTGTTTCACTTGCCCAGATTCTAGGGTTTGAAGAGATGTTAATTAAAGACCAATGAGATGAGACCCTCCTTGCCAACAAAGTTAGTAGGCTATCTATACATTAATCATCTTCTAAATGTTCTTTTATGTGTCCTAAAGTATTCAAACATTTTCAGTTGTACTTAATTTTGAAATTTTACAGGTTCTTAATTATTCTTGCTGTCTTTCTTAATTTTCTACAATCCTGAACAACGTTTTTTAGAGTCACCAGTCTTTGCAGAGTATATTGCACAAGAAAAAACAGGTATTGCCCACAATGTAAGCAGATCTATACAATGAGATTTCTTTTTCCAGGGGGCTTTACTCATATTAACAAATACCACTCAAATATTGACCCTGAATAGTTAATAGCCACATTTCTAAAAACAAAATAAATGTGGATGGGATATAACGGTACATCAAAAAACAGTGGGTTAGAAAATGCTGTGCAGTTTCTATCTGTCTGTATTATTAGTTAAAGGATATTTAATAAAAGTCATTAGCAAAACAGTCATCACTCCTCTATTAGATATGAGTGGGATTTATATAAAAACATTATTCTACAGTTTACTAAAGCAGCTGCCAAAAGTTGGAAAAATCATCCTGTATTATTGAGCAGCAATAATAAACCTGGCAGCAAATCAGTAGAAAGTGTAATGAAACCTTCTGTTGATGAAGGCTCATAACAACTTCTAGTATATATCATTTTCTATATTGATTCCTAAAGGAAAGCCTAAAGTCACTCTGATTACGTTCTTCAATTGTTAAAAAAATAAATTTGAATTATAAGGTAGTTTAAAAACATCGGATGCTGAAGGACACCTGCCAGCATGGATCTTACTGCCTCCTATTTTGGTGAATCCATTTGATTACTCACTTGGAAGCAATCTAGAAAAATCAGTCTGCCTCTGCACAAGCAAGATGGCAAAACAGTAAAATATGTATTTTAACTCAGGAAGATTAGAGATTAGATGTTGTTCCATTCTTTACCACCGTCCCCATGGACGGGAGCAAGATATTCTAGTATAACTAAAGTGTAACGGAGTCTGAGCACATCCCTCTTCCAGTCTGACACTGCTTTTTGTGCTCTTCTTTTAAGACATACAGGCCACCCAGCAATGAATATCAAAATTTTCTTATGATTTTAACCCCAGCACACCATTATTAGAGTCACATATTTTAGGTTTTCTTTTCTTTCAGGAATTTTCTTCTTCACCAGTTTTCCTTCCTTTCACTTTTACATAATTCAATTTCTTAAATGATTATTTTGCATTAAACAACAAATTTCTTTTACTTATTTATCTTCACATATACACTGCTGTACTTTTAAATGTAAAATATGTTGCACAGTAGTAAAGAAAAAACCAAAATCCTAGAAAGTATTGGGATAAAACTCTGCCAGTATTCAAAAATGCACATGTGATGCATTTATAACACAAATTATCACATTTATCAAAAGGCTAAAGAAACTCAGGTATTTTCAATATAAACCCATGATGGAAAAATATATGCATATATATGATATGAAAGACTTTTAGGAAGGAGCTGGTACACGAGACTGGTTTAAGAAAAAATACTGTTTTGAAAATTACTAATTTCAGAAAACCCCTCTACAAATTCTACTAATATCAATTAAATAGAATTAATGAAGCCAGAGCAAGGTCAGGAACACAAGTAGCAGTGAGGTATCACTGAGAACTCCCCTTCCTTCTCCTTTTTTTTTTTTTTCTTTTATTCATAGATTCTCTATTTTTATATCAGATTTTATAATATGTGGTTAAGAATTTAAAAATCAGAAAACAGCAGATAATAGTAAAGAATTAGGAAATACCGGAAAACTGGCATTATGTTGTCTTATGTAGCCCAAATGTCAATTAACAGGAAGCAAGATAAGGGGTGGAGGCCTTGGCATAGTGTCCTTTCACGTCTGAGCCATGATTCTCCTGGAGGAGCTGCTGCAACAAATAAGCTTCTAATCCACAGTTTTCTCAGGCCGCTTAAGGAGCATCAACAGAATATCTATGGGAAGAAAACATGACTTCCCAAAGCACAACCCCTGTTAGGTTTACCTAAATCTTCATCCATGCGTATTTCCTGTCAAACGTGAGCAGAATTAGCAGCTTCCTCAAAACTTGTTGATTCTAAACAAAATAGCAGAAAACAGAAGAAACCTCCTCTTTATCTGTCCTGCACTATCACAGACATCAGAAGTGAGATGACTGCTTGTCTGCAGCCTTGGAATTCTCCCTTCTGTAAATGGAGTTATTCCTGAATCAGAGGACTCCAGCTGCTGCTCCTGCTACACGGCTGGAGCATGGGATCAATCCTACTGCCCAGAAAGGTCGCCCATGGATTCAATATAACCAGCGCTGCTTCCTAAACTTTGTGATGGGCAGTAACTGCAAGGTCCAACCCTCCATGAAACCAGCAACTCAGTTCACAATGCCTTTATCACCAGCACAACCTGCTCATATTGACATTCAAAGTTAATGATATTAACCTTAACTACAGCTTTCCATCCACAACTTCTTTCCTTTTCTTTTCCTACAACTGCAAAACTGTTCTAATAAAAGACAATTCAGTTCAAAGGGGAAAACTGTGGTTATGGGCCCATGAAACTTCAGTGGATTCACTGCAGGTGGTTGAATTCACTGCAAAATGAGCCAAAAATTATTACAAATCCAATTATGTTAAGAACTATATGAGAATATGAAAGTACTACTTTTTCCTAATCCAGGTTCTTTATAGACAAACATGAAAATGGTATCATCTAAACAAGGAAAGAATTGTACTTCTGAAAAACAGATACTTTTAATTACATGTTGCATGTTTGATTCCTCATTACAAGTAGATCAACACTCTGTGAAACCTTTTCATGAGCTATTCCACAATTTCTTGGAGATACAAAAAAAATTTAAACGACTGTGATTTTTTTGCTTTACTCAAGAAAGCATCCAAATAAGATAATTAAAATAATGAGAATGTTTTTACACTGCTGTCTCTGGAAAGCTTGATTGGAATGTGGAGAGGGGTGGCCTGAGATGGACCGGGAGGAATGAAATTGTTCATGTTTGCAAGGTTTTGAAAACTAGAGTTTCTCAAGAGAGGATAATTTAAATTTTAAAAGCTTGTAGCTTGTGAATAATACACATTCCTTACCTAAGCATGTTATTATTTAATAAACAGCAAAGTCTAAGGGATTGAAAATCCCTTTAGATACATATTCTTTCACAAATCTTAGAAAACATCCTACTTGATTACTCATTTTTAAATTTAAACTCATTACAAAATATTATATATACTATATACAATTATAATCATCATCATCATCATGGTTAGGCTTCGGGAATGAAGATTTGGGAAGGGCTCTACCCACGCTTGCTGCAAGCGCACTGATGGCTAAAAAGGGCGATGTGAGATAGGCGAGTCTGGTTGCAAAAAGGCACAGCAGAAAGTCTACATGGGCGGTGTTGGTGAGGCACGGTCCTTTCTGCATTGTCTTTTCTCCTCGAGATTATTCTGTGTGCATTCTCTAAGGAATCAGCAGCGTTATGGATGGTGTGTCTCCATATCTCCCGATTGGAGGCCAGAGTGGACCATTGATGGTAGTCAATATGGCCAAAGTCTACAAAGCCAAAGTCTACAAAGACAATAATTATATGATATTATAGATCATATATAATTAATTACATTAGATATAGCTCACTATTCATTATATATAAATCATTATAAAATTGTTATACTTAATACAAAAAAGAGTTAGAGGTCAGGCAGTTCTTGTAATGTCATGAGAGATATACAATGATCAGTGCCGTATATTTTAATGGACTCAGTTTTCCCCTTGCTTAGATTTCCCATCAAAATCACAGGGAATACTAGAAACAATAAAAGACATCTCCTCTGAGATAATGACTTCAAAATTCCTGGTTTCTAGATAAATGGCCTAGTAAAGATTGAGAAGTTAATTAATTTAACTTAAAATTTGATCAGGTTGTCAAAAAGGATAATGACAAGACTGGGAAAGCACGTGCTTTATGGAACATATTTGTGTCCTTTTTTTCATGTCTGAACAAGATTGGATGCAGTCATAATCACCCTCCTCTGCTTTTCACACTTTTCTGTTGAACACAAATGTTGTGTGCAGGTCTAAGATACGTCCTACTAAACATCAATTCAAGCAAGTATTAAACACGTTGCTCCCAGCAATTTAGAAGGTAGATTTTCAATTAACTCTACCTTTTCTCATTCCTGTTTTAAA
>VWZG01009367.1:153643-177057 GCA_013396735.1 Grallaria varia | reverse complement strand
AAAAAAAAGAGAGAGACTAAAGGAACATATTTATGTATTTAACAATCAAATAGTAGTATTGACTATGAAAATCTGATACAGTTTCTATTAGTCTAGTTATAAAATTGGTATAGCTGTTATAGCCCAGTTAATTCCTTTATCCTTATGCTCACTAGTGTTTTAAGGTTTCAAGGATACAACTAAATACTGAACAAGGTAGCTGAAAGTCGCTGCTGTCTTGCAGAGATACAATATTTCAAACTCTTTAACACCACCAATAACTCCACTAGCCGAAGGTGCTACCCCTCAGTTGAAACACTGAGTGGGAAAGTCAATCCTGAGTCTTTCACAAGTTCATCTCTTAAAGTAACTGGATCTTCCTGAATTAAAAGCAAGTGATTTAACATCCTCCATTCACAGAAAATCCTGTGCTACCCGTCATATAAACTTTTTTTTTCCCTTTCTTTCAAAAACTGTATAAACCCCACACTATTAGCAATATGTCACCTTGCATTGCCCTGCCTAGGTATTTCCAGATGCAAGAGACAGCAAATCCATGAGACCCACAAACCGCAAACATTTTAAGCAGCCTGGAAAATACTTCAGAAGAAATCAGCACTTTATGCAGTTATTTAAATTTATTCCAAGTACTTCTTCCCAACCATTATTACTGGAGCACTTTAAAGTGTAGCTCAGAATCAAAAGCCAAAAAAATCCTTTGTATCTCATAGATAGGAACCATCATAGCCCTTTTTAATTTAGATGTAACATGAATAACCCACCACACAAAAGATAAAAGCAGGCACATGAACTGTCATCAGTCTCTCATCTGCTGTAAGAGAAAGAAAATGGTATTTTTCCTCAGGAGAAAAAAAAAAAAAAAAAAATTATTTCCATTCCTGAATTAGTGAATGTATAACTCATATCCACTATTCAATTAATACAAAATTATTATACTCAATATTTTTTATGTAGAGTGTAACATCTATAACTCATTACCTGGTGAATGACATTATCACTCAATTCACATATTATTATTTTGAATTTATTTTTAACATTATAATATGCACCATAAACATACACTTTTACATCAGATTTTAAAAACAATTGAACTGCTTTTTGCATAATCTGACACACCCAAGTGAGGTGTAGGACACCTGTCAACTAACTGAAAAATTGCAACAAAGCAAGCAGTTTCAGACTGATTGAATTGATCATCACATTTTCAGAACAGTGCGAGGTCATCTGGCAATACAGAACCATGCAGCTCAAATGTCAACCAAGTTCCAAGGCTATTTGATAAGGGGGTCTGTATAAATCATATTTTTTTTCTGGGGATTTGCAGTTAAATAATATATATGATTCAAATACTGGTGCAGAAGCTATGCTACATTTAAATTCTTCAAAATTATGATAAAACGGAATGAAAAAAAACAAACCTTAGAGGTAATCTCCACATTCACGTAATAAAATATGCCTACAGATAAAAAAGGAAAAAGAATCCTTATTTCTGCCAAATGAAGTCCCCTTCCTCTTACACCCCCTTAGTTGTCACTAAGTTTTGGACCACGCTGTTTCTCATCCTGGAAAATCATCAGCACTGTCTGAAAACTCAGAGTTCCTTCAGCTGATTAACATGAAGTACATGATGTGGTGGCCAGCTTCTCAAAGTCTTCTTTAGCTTATTGATCAGATATCTGAAATACTGGATCTTTAAACAACTTGGAACCCAACAGTAATAATCCAAAGAAATTACTGTATAAGTTTGCCCATCTATAAAAACTGTGAAATTATGGTTTTGAAACCATGAACAGGACAGATGGTCCTGGTCCAGAGTACAGCTGTCAGTAGAAAGTTAACCCACCTAACTATCTTTTAAACTTCTCAAGCAAGACAACAATATTTAAAATCAGCTCATGTATTGTTTAGTCATAACAGCTGATCTAATTCTGGGCGTCTTGAGGTCACATTTACTTCATCATTCTGAGGGCAGTCATTGAAGCTCTGCTGGTGATGTATGCGACCTTTTCCTTCTTATCTAATGAGTATCCTTATAATGACCACAAGGAAAACTTCAGGAACAACATTATTATATTCTTATTTCATAAAGTGATGTTATTTAAATAATATTCAATTCTTGTTATTTTATTTCTTATTCTTCCAAAGGACTTGTGTAAGCCCTCACTCTTTTCCTCTTTATAGCTGAAGCTCAAGCTGTCTAGGTCCTAGGAGTACCTGAATATTAGTACATTAAAAAGAAAAAGCAATCAACCATAACACAAGGATTATTGCTCTTTTTCCTTTCTAAACAGAGATGATGCTGTTTCCAAAGCCAATAATAAACACCTCTTTCATTAATTTGTTTCATAAAAATGAGCATTTGTGCTGGATATGTGCATGTGCTTGGCCTAGCTTCATCTTGAGTTCTCTAGCTAGCTTCCAAAGCAGCTCACTATTTTCTTCCTAAAATTGGTTTTATAGGGAGGATCTCTTGTTTTAAAACCTCATGGTAACCCAGCTTACAACTTTCAGACTCCAGCTGCTGTCTGATCTCCAACCTCTGTGTTTCAGGGGTGCGCAGAGGTAACAGGGCAGTGATATTGTCCCATGGTGTCTTCCACACTTCCACTGAGTCATTTCTGGATGTCCAAGGCTGTCCAAGGTCTAACACTTGAATGAGACAGAATGAGTACTCGAGGTGAAAATTCCAAGGACATTGGGGGAAAAAAATATTTCCTACACCCTCATTTATACAAAATTTGCTTCTGAATTTTGTCACCTCTGCACCAAAAATCCCCATGAAACTAAAATGTTTCTGTTCATCTTCCTCTAAACAACATGCATTAAAAAACATAACATTTCTACTTCTGTTTGTTCTTTGTTCAAAACAATGCTCAACTTTAGAAATAGTTCCTTCAGGCAGCATTGTAATCTCTCTTGCTAATTATATGGATGTGAAAAAATACTTTTATCTATCTCGATATGTTGATTCTTTGGTAGCATCACTTACCCGGGGTAGTTTGAGGGAAAAAAGTCAAGCTTCCAGATTGAAAAGGGCATATTTTCCCCTTTTACCCTATGTTTTTTATTCCCTTCTCTCCATTTAACATTTATTGAGGAAGTTGCTATAACTTAGAGAAAACTGACACCTTTTCACATTTGATCTTTTTCCACTGTTAATAAGGAGGAATTAATAAGCTACAAAGAAGCTATTTCTCCCAGACTCAGTGTCACCCCACAGAAGTCACTGGCAGCCACAAGAGGACAAAGGTACCCAGACAAGACCAGGAAACAGCTTCCTCTGAATAAATTAAAGCTCCACTTTGAACACAAAACTTACTTTGATAAGTACTGAACACAACATACTTTATGCATATGAACAAATATTTGACATCTGCAAGTAGATGAGTGTCTTCAAGCTGTCTAAATTTAGTTTCCATGCATAGTAAAATGCTGAGAGTCAGGGTTCTTCTCAGATTTCAGTAAGCTGAAAGCTTCTGTGGTCACTATTGGGTTTAACTTCTGTTCTAGGTCAGTATGGACTTATCAAAATCTATTCTTCCATTTCTTATAAAAACTAAGAAAAAGGTCAAAAATTATCTCTCCTCTCTTCACTAACCATAAGCAGTTCTTGTTCCTACAGAACTCAACACTGTTTATACTTCTCATTGCAATGCAAAAGTAATGAACTATGCATGAAGCAAGTCAAAGTACCAAGAGATGATTGTGATGAGAAGAGGTGAAAATATCATATGGTTTTATGTTCAAATATGTGCAGGCTTTATTAAAAGAGGAAAGGAAAGGAATACATTAACCTAAATAATTATCTCGTCTGTTAATAGTAGCATTAAGTCACATACTAGTAACGACTTTCATATAACCTATCAGGCTGAATGAGTTTCATTGTTCTCAGACAGTCCCTGTGAATATATTTGGTTTCTGTTTCACGTGTTATAACAAAGAACAATAAAATTTGCCATTGCTTGGTTGGGGGGTGATTTCTTCTTCTCCAGTACCAAATCTAAATTAGAATTGTAATGTATCCTCACTGTTAACCTGCTTGTACACAGTGGTACAGCAGGCATGTACAGGAAACAATCTGCACTGCAAACCACAAGAAATGGGGTGCCAAACAGCAGCTGACAAATCTGCAGGGAAGAAAACTTGTCTTTTCCTGGAAAATCAGCTGTTTAAATTCAGACACTGATGTTTGTTTGTGAATTTCTGTAATAATGGTTCAAAGTTCCTGCAGAATGATCAGTTTATTTGCTGTTGTTTATCTAATTCAGCATTAATGATCAAGTTTTTATTTCAGTCTTCCTACACGTTCCTGAAAAGAAGAGATCATAATTCAATTGCTGAACAATGACTAGATCTGCTTCATAAAATTTCGTACTTGAATTATTTCTCTCTGAAGTGCCTATGCAAATGAATGACAAAAAATTAGAAGATGTACAATAGATCCTTGTAAAGCTGATGCTTGAAAAAAGATGGAGTGGAAGAAAAAAACCAGACCAGTGTTATATTTATAATCATCAAGCGTTCAGACAGATCTATTGGTATGAAACCTGTTAACATTATTATTGGGCTCTTTATGGGTATATCCAAGGCAGGTATGATCACTGTGCAGTTAGGCTCTATTCTGAAAACATTAGATAAACTCACAGAATCATAAAATTATAGCATATCCTGATTTGGAAGGGACTCACTAGGATCATTGGAGTCCAGCTCCTGTTCTGGCAAATGGCACTCCAAGAGTCACACCATATGCCTGAGAGCATTGTCCAAACACTTCTTGAACTCTGTCAGTCTTGGTGCTGTGACCACTGCCCTGGGAGCCTGTTCCAGGGCCCAACCACCCTCTGGGGGGAGAACCTTTTCCTGACATGCTTGTATGCGGACTCAATGTGTTTCTAATTAAGAAGAAGTTCAGCTAGGATGTTTGCATCATGGTCTCAATGGAAGTGTGTTCTTGACAATTCTCAAGGTTAGAATATGTTTCTTCTTAAGTCATGAAGTGAATAAAATCAGGCATTGACAATTACTCACTGTTTGATTCTGTACACTGTAGCAGTATTTTTGAAACCCATGTTCAATTTTCTAGACTTCAGATTTCTGGAACTACTTTTAAGGCACTAAATCATGACTAATTTTATTGTGAAAAAGGAAAGATGGATTTAGAGAGAGTAGAATTTGGAAGCCACTTGCATTGTCTCTTTCTGGATTTTCTTTCATAAACAATAAGGAAACACTTTAAGAGCAGAGCTTGAGTTGGAGAAAAACAAAACAAAACCCCACAAGCTACTCCTATTCCAAAGTGTTTCTAAATTAGTCTCAGCTCTTACAAACACAGAAATAGGGGGGGTGGTGTAATCTTTTGAGCTATAATTGCTTGCTAGTAGCAAACTACCTTTAAATTATTTTCCTTTATTTGCTATTGGTAGAAAACTTTAGTTAACTTTATGTTTTCAGAGTACAGCTAATATTCTGAAGAATGTTGGCTCTCATCCTGAGCTTATAGGCACTATGTGTCCCTCTGTTCCTTAAGTTTTTTCCAAAAAACACACTGAAGACACGTTAGTACTAGAAGTGTAAATTTATCAGGTCACTTTATCTCCTAGAAAGAAAAACGTTATCATACAAGTTGTATGAAGAGATTCCTTCATAATTCAAAAGGGAACACTACTTTATGGATATTGTATATTAAAAGTCGATGTGCAGTATCTGTTTCAAGGTTATAAAAATAAGCAGAATTACATTCACAGTTGCTGCATATCAAATTATGACAAGAATGTTAAAAAACAACCACCCATGACCCAAAACCACTCAGCCCCTTCTCCTGCAATGACCCACACTTTAAATGAAATCTCACCCTGTCATTTTTCAGTGTGGAACAGGAGGTTTTGGCAGTAGCTGACCACCCGCCATACACACGTACAGGGCAATGACAGCAAACACAAAGCCTTTTTGCTCCACAGCATACCAACAATCCATCATGCTCTCAAAGGTACAATGAGCAAATGATTATAATTTCCCAGAATTGCTACTGAGGGCATACTGAAAATGGTGCATAGTCCCTGAACATGCACATGTGATGATATTTATATCTATAGCTGATCTTATACAAGCATGACCTTCTGATGCTTTATTATAAAAATCGAAATAATAATAAATATGAACATACTTTTAGATTTGACACTTCCAAACAAACCAAAAGAAATTCCCTCTCACCTCCTTACACACCACGTGCAAGAAGCATTTCAAAATGCACGTTCATTTTATCTTTTCCACCCCTCCCTCACCACAGAGGCAGATGGCAATGGATCAGGTCCAGGAAGGAAGAGAACCCCACTGTCAGGGAACCTGGCACAGGGTATCATCCAACCCTCCTTCCTGGGCAGAAACTATCCCACTCCATCCCACCATAATTAAGCTGCTTCCGCTTTCCAAGGGAGATGGAGTGTTTCTCTACAAATACACTTGACAGAGTAACACAGAGAGTTTAACAAATCATCAAAGGAGACTCTAAGAGAAAAGATAATTCCTACAACCCCAACTTTTTCACCAAATAAAACTGAACAAGTTGCAGCATGTGTTTGGTAACCCACTGACTTTCACTGAAGTCACGGGAGCTCTCATCTTTAATAAGCCGCTTAACAATCCAAGTAACCAGGTTTCATCCCACACCAACTCTTTTTCTATTTAGGGTGCCACTGCATGAGACTGCAAGTCCCCTCTCTATTAGTTCTTATAACTTGGTTTCAAGGAGTGAAATACTTTAACTACCAGCAGTTCTCAGATTTCTTTCTGCCCGTGACAACTCTTTGTTTAAAGCAATTTAGCTAACTCTCCTGAGCAGATGAAACGATTTGCCTCACTGATCTTTTCCTCACTTACCAAGCTGTTAGTGTTTATATGGCCACGGTGCATCTGATCTTTCACCTAGGAAGAAGAAAAAGACTATAAATATATCAAAATGTGGGGTTTTGTGTGTCTATATACACACACTGGACATTTCACAGCAATCTCCAGCAGCTGTGCAGAGAGTTCCTGGCACTGTGTGCTCAATGCAGCATTTACTAAATGACATATAATAGATTCCTTTCTTAGACCACACTGTTTTTCTTCAGTACAGCACTGCAGTTGATTGGTAATTATTGTGTATGTGATAGCTATAAGACATATTTGTCTCTGAAGAATCCTAAAGATTAAATGGGCTCAACACATGCAGTTCATCTACTTTCTTTCATCCTTATAGATGTACATCTGAACTTTACTAATTCCTGGTAAAAGCCACAATATACTTCTTAGTTACAGTGCAATTCTATGATAAATACAAACATATACATAACCTCAAACCTATATAGGTTTTTAAATTAAAAAGTCTGACTAAGAAATGACATCCATTTTGCTGACAGAATCAGAATATTAGCCATAAAACAGAAATTCCAACAGGAGGATCAATCCTGATATGTATTTTTGACATAAAATATTCCTTGGCGCTGCTTCTCGGGAAATAATAAATTCACCAAGGTGTTACATTAATCTGGCCACCTACGACAGGTTTAATATATACCTCCTTAAATGAAACTCATTGCTTTTACAGGCACATAATACCATTCCTCTGTCAGCTTTTAAAGGCAGTCTTAAAGCTGTACAGAGGAAGCAGGTGTCACAGGAAGAACTCTCATTGAATATTCATTGCGCTGCCTGTAGTATTTTGAAAATAACATCCTCTCCAAGAGAAGGCAGGGAGAGACTGCGGAATATTGCCCTCCTCAGAGGCCTTAGTTCAAGTAATAATGATGTGAATAGCAGGAGATTTAATCTGGTACCGACTTGCAAAACTAGTTGCACAAAGTGGAGAAAATGGCTAGTTACTTTGTCTTTTTATTTCATCAGGAGGCTAAAAAAAAAAAAAAAAGTGTATTATCAATTAACATACTTAGTGTTTAATTATGAATTAATATGCAAAAATATAGGGAGAAGTATATCTGAAATCCATAATTATTCATTAATTCATATATCTATTTCTTTTTTGTTGCTGACCTTTTAAGAACAGGATAGCCTTATTTCACAACCCCAAGTCAAATAAGCTATCAAATATTCTTTGACCTGAGACAATGTTGATTAATAGATTATTCTTATGATATTGATATTTTTACCTATTTAGCTTATTTGGACCCCTTGACAACAGCAGTTGACATTACCCATCACTAATGGTTTTCATATTATGGCCAAGAAGTGTATGGAGAGCCTGAATCTCCCATTCCTAGAGAGCAAGAAGGCCTTCTTCAAAGAGACCAATGGCTGTAGGTTTTCATCTAATATATCTGTCACATCTCTTCATATAAAATAGAAAAATGAAAATATTTCACCACTAAGTAACAGTAATCAAAAACAGACTAAAGAAATAAAATGTCACTCAAAAATTTGATGCAAAGTTTCCTGCATATTTAGTGCAATAATTTAATCTCACATGTGTTCTTTCAGTATGGGAATAAGTTCAGATAATATCTTCAAATCAATGAGAAAATTATTCAGTGCTCTGGAAATTGTTGGAGACATGCAGAAGATTAAGAATGGCAGGAGAGAAGAAAAGGATGATAACAAAAAACAGTCTATTTTACTCAAGGTAAGAGAGGACTCCTTGAAAGGTAGAACTTCAACAGGAGTACTACTGAGGAACGACAAGGCACTGTAATGGACGAGGAACAAGAGTTATAAGTCACTTTCACAGCTGTGGCCAAATTCCTCTCAGTAATCAATCCTCTCAGGCAGTCCTCTGTTGTTTGAGGAGCGTGAGGACTGTCAGGCTGATCACTAGCAATGAAATAACTCCTGGCATAGAAATTCCTAGCCATCTTCCACAGCACATAAATAGAGAGTCAACCCAGTGTAACAGTCTGAATCATCAGCCACTGTGCAAAACCAGGTATTTATACATGCTTTAAAAAAACCCCAACAATCAGGCTGACACATTTGAAGGAAACTGGTAGAAATCTATTTTCAACAGGTTATTTATACACACTTGTGCTGAATATAATATTAATTTTAATTATATACCCACATTATCATACTCATGGGATGTATATATTTCTCTAAAGAAAAATTAATTGTTAGTAAAAATAAACTTAATAGTGATTTTAAATGCCTGGGTACAGAGAATACATATTTTCAAGGTGAATACTGAGTATTGTACATTCCATATGCTTCTACTTTAAGGTCGCTTGAGGAAAATGTTAAGTCCATTTGCTTCTCCTACCCAAGAGCAAGGCTTTCTGCCAAATATTCTTTAGAAAGGAAACCTTTTTCTGTGAAGCTGTGCACAGGAGTTATGTATGCACAGCCTGTGAAACACATAAAAGCTGTGTGCTCCTATCACCTCTGCTACATTTACCATTAGTTCAAAAATGTATTGTATTGCGAGGCAGCTTTCATAGCAAGAGATGAGCACCACAAAGAGTCGCCTCTTACTTTGTTGTGTTTCCTGTAGGGAGAAGGTGGTGCACGTTGCTTTCTCATACCCTCAGCTGAGAAAGGAGCAGGTGCTCAGTCCTGGCCCCCCACCCACCACACCAGCAAGGCCTCTCCACCACCTTGTAGACCAAATCAGGGGAAAGTTTAAAGGCTTAAAGAGAAAAAAAAAAAAAAAAAGAAGAAGACATACTTTAGGAATAAGACAGTAATTTTTTGGTTATAAAAGAAAAGACAAAAGAATTCCAATATTTCTGTTTCTGCTACAGACTCTCAGGGGAATGTGGTAGTAGCTACTGACTTTTTATGAGGAGTAACACCACAGTAGAGAGATCAAGTGTAGCTGGAGAGCAAAGTAAAACCAAAGCAAGTGATACTTGAAGCCCTGACCAAAGCCTGACATATTTGCATTTTTGGAATAAAACTTTCATTTCCACTTAAAAAAAAACTTTTCCTGCTTTGTGAGGCAATGTTAATGAAGAATTTAAATTACCTTTCAACATACTTCTGAAAAGTACATGTGAAGTAAAAAAGGCAATTTTCTGAACATAAATTTTTTAATGTGTTTTATTCATTGCCTTACTATGCAGAATAACCTGGAGAAATGAAGTCAAAACTTGCTGCCTCCCTTACTCAACCTAATAAGCTCCTGAAGGAACCACTGTTGTAGGGTTTCCCTACAAGTCCTCACCTCCTGCTGATCATTGTGATTCCGTTTGATATTAAACGCAGAAGTTGTCTCCCTGTTACAGGAAGCTCATCCATTGGGAAGTTTCATCCTCCGAATGTTGAACCTGGTGGTGGTACTGGTGTTCAGTGAAAGCAAGCACACCTCAGCTGGTGATACTCCAGCTCTGAGACTCTCAGCTGATTTGAGATTGAGTGTGAACCTCAGCTACTGTTTATTTATACCCCCCTCCATGACTCTGCAAGTTCCCTGAAATATTAGAACACGGATTCCCCAGTTTTCAGTTGGATAAACTGCACCTCTGTGAAAACGCAAGTGGCAGACAGAGGGCAATAGATACCCGCATTTTTTCCTGCATCAAAGTCAAGCGCAAAGTTTGAGAAGAGGAAAAGCGGGGTGACAGAGAATTTGTAGGCAGCAGGTTCCAACATGCTGAACATGGGTGCATGCTTGAATGACTCTGGGAACTGAATTCAAGGTACTGCTGCACAGGGGGAAATGTCCTTTAATTTAACATCTTTTGAACAATCGCATTAACTTGCAGACAAACATCACATATGAGCTTCCCTTTTCATGCTGTTGGTTCGTTCTGTCTTCTCCTCAGATCCTTGATACTTCTTCGTTTCAGTATAGCTAAAATTAAAGATGTCTTAATAAAGATTTCTAAATACCCCCTACCACATAAGGGATTTTTTAATCCTTTAATACTTCTTCAGCTGGTAATTTGCTTTAGCAGCTACATAACCATTAGATACAGAAGGCAGTTCCCAAATTTGTGGGAAATAAGGGTGGAAAAAGTCGATCAAAATGTGACTTTGGGCTACATTTAAGATTTACAAGTCCTGAGATCAATATATGCCATCTTTTGTTCTCTATGTAAAGCACAACACTCTGCACAGAGACTGCTGCACATTATATTAGAAATAATATCCTCAAATATATAGTGAATATTTTGGTGTTCTGTTACACATCTTCAACGATTTCATGTGAACTGTAAGGGTGAGTCTAAGAAAAATTATGTTCTCCTGGAATTTCTGGAGACCGCCAGTTTCACAGTATCACTGTTTGTATCATAAATAAAAGTAAATCTGATTGTATTTATATGACTTATTTTTAAACAGATATTATAAATACTTAAATAATTAAATTCAATTATCGTATTTTCATCTCAGATTATTTGTTGCTTTCAACTAAATATATTTGATTCCAATAGTTACCTTTCAATCACGAAATTCCTGTGTCTCTTACTTTCTGTCCAAAGCTGGACTCACACTATTTCATTATTATTCTTTAGATTTCTATTCAGACTTCCACATCTCTCATCATTTTGGTGTATATCCAAACTCCTAATTGGACTCAGCTGAAATTATTCTTTATTAGTTAAAGGCAAAATAAGCAATTCAAAGGTAAGCGCAGAGGACATAAAGGAGAGAACGTGCTCATACAGACAGATCCCCTCCATCCTTGTTCTCCAATTCACATTTTTATCCTTCAGTTTGCCACATGCAAGTGCAATGATAATCTTTGTCAACAGAGTCACTGCAGGTATCCCATGTGAAAATGTAATACCGTTCTAGTGTAACACACTAGAAAGCAGTTCTTCATATAACTGCAATTTTAAAAACAATAAAGCTGTTCTACAACTTTTCTAAATAAAGACCTTTTCTTCTGGAAAGTCTAGTGGACAACTGAGTTTGTTCTACACGGGCTAAATCCTTCCAGGTCAACTATATGGAGATCGACAATCCATTTTCCTAAAAATGTCATCCCTTACTTCTCTGATTTGTTTACATATGAAAAAAAGGTGGATAACTAGATAAGGCAAATGGGAAACTTAGTAGTAAACTGCGTTGGTCTGTAAGCACACGTTGTCTCTTGCCTGCACGATAATATTCAGCATGAAGAAATCCTGGGCAGGTTTCACTTCAGTGAGTTGTAGATTTTTAGCATCTCCATTCAAGCTAGTTCACTTTAGAACAAGGGGAAATGTAACCTCTGGGCACAAATTATCTAACTCTAAATAAATGGCTGAAACAGATGAATCATGCTCTATTTTTCTTCACTGACAGTAAAGACAGCCTATGATAACTTGCATGATATCGTCTTTTGACTATAGACAAACAACATCGGGGGGAAAAATTTCAAACTTCTGGCTACTCTTAAAAATAACCATGGAAATGTATGGATAATGATCTGCTATTACACAACCAAAAGGGAAGAAATAATATTACATGAAAACCACCTGAAAATACAAAAATGGTACTACAATCAAATAGTTTGAACTCAGACAGATTATTATTTGCAAAGGATAACATAGTTACTACAAATTATGGAAAGCAAGAACAAGTTATAAGTTTCCTTAAAACTAACTGCCCAATCCTATCATAACAGAGCAAAATGTGCTACAGGAAAAAAAAAAAAAAAAAGTCTTTACTTCAGCACACTCTCTTTAAATTTACACAGAATTTTGTATCCCATGTATTGACTGCAAAACTCAGTCTCTTAGTTTCTTAAAAACCTGTAGAATTTATGTTCATTTCTACCTGAAATACAGCAATGGAAAAAAATCCCCAAACTGCTAAAACATAAAGAAACAAAAAGAATCTTTTGTTGGTTGTTAAATACAACCTTCAAGTCTATATCACTTTCAATTCTCTAACAAGTTTTATACATTGATTCTTTAAACCACATATTTACTGAAATATACTATAAAAGCTAAACATACAATAAAGATTATTGAAAACAATAAACTGAACCTTATGAAAAGTGCTAAACAGATACAAAATATACTAGGGGAAAATGTAGTGTAAATATGAGAAAGTTTAGACAAGAAGAGCTTTCCACTCCCTCCCACATTTGTTTATATCTTAATTTTTACCAAGAAAGATAGTATCTTTTCAGATCCTTTCAATGAATATATGGGGTTCTAATTCCAGTCAGTGAGAAGTCAATAAAACAACATTGAAACTGAAAATTTCTTTCTGGCTTATAGCGTGTTGTCAGGCTCCAGGTGAAAGCTCTCTACTATGAAATGACTTATTGCATACAGGAAATAGATTTTTGTAGTAAAGGAATTGAGATAGAGTGCACAAAGACTCCCAATTAATCCATTCCCATAGAACTGCTGAAATTTCCTGGTAAACAGCACGGTCTTACTCAAGTATGTGTATTAACTTACAAAAGACTATTTGTGGACTATCTTTATGTAGTAAGCAGTACAAGAGTTTCAGAATATATACAGTTTATTAAATAATTTGCAGATGTTTAGGACAAAGAATTCATTAGAAAACCTTTTCCTTTTTTCTGTTGTATTTCATTTCATATGTAATTAGCTTGTAAAGTTTTAAGAAATTGACTTACCCCTTTGTCCATACTTGCATCACTGGAGATTCACAGAATCAGTAAAAGTATTTCCTCTTAAATCTTGCTACATATATGCAATGTATGACTTCCTCTCACTCTTCATAAACACTTTACTCAAGACATATCTGACTTACTACAGTTTCCTTGCCTGTAGTCCACAGTCCTTACTAGGATGCTTGAATCAGAACACATCCCAAAATAGCTATCCAGTGCAGGCAAATTCTTTAGTCATTGAGTTTATCAAAAAAGATAGACTCAGGCAAAGGCTTAGGGAATTTTCTGAATAAGATTATACATGAAGATTTAACCAGATCAAATAAACCAAGTTACACATTAAGAAAATAACAAGGGAGCAGCGAACAATACTGTTAGACTATTGAATTTTCTGTATGGGTATTATGTCCAGATGCTATAAACAGTTATTCAAGGACTTAATCCTTAAAAGTATTATTTATGCACATCTTTCCATTGACTTGAATAAGCCTACTCATGTGAGCTAAACATAATATAGGTTTCTGTTTTACATTCAATGTACTTGATTTCATGCTCTAATAACATTGCTGATTTATTTCTTCCATTAAGTAATCCTCTTGACTTTCTGTAATAATTAAATTCTAAGTTGTTTTCCAGAAGAGATGAAAGTGAAGCTGTGTGGAGAAAGGAGGAAAATAAACCAAAACAGACCTGGTCATTATACTTGTATATCAAGACTTTACTAATTTACCACAGACACTTTATTTTTAAGTGAAGAATTAAGACATTCAGCAGCTGCACTTGCAGAGATAAACAAATTTATCAGACATCAAGTCTTTCTGCTAGATTTATTTAACAGACACAAATAAGTCTGTTTCATTTCATTCCAAGTCACATGCTTATAATCTGATGATACTTCTCTGTGGTGCTATACTGAGGTATTTAAAAAAAGATTCTCCCAAGCAGTTTTACAGGCTGCTGAGTATATATACACATCTTCATACTTCTATACCCTACTAATTTAGTAATAGTAATTAATTTCATGACACACGGCAAAACATCACTTCAGATTTGAGAATGAAAAGCAATTTCATAGTCATTCAATAACACTGTCTCTGTTCAAACATGGTGCAACTTTGAATTCTGATTCCAGCTTAATAGAATAAAACATCCAAATTTCTTCCCTGTAAGTGATTTGTCAGAAATTAAGTATCCTTTTTCCCTTCCTCTCCTTCAGTTTCTGAATTGTGTATATTTACAGTTTCACACATTCCAGTTTTCTAATCTGAGCAAATTTTCTGGTGCTCCCAAGGCACACTCTTATTCCTGTGAAACCTTTCAAGTCTAACCAAGTTAGTCATGTTCTTACATTGACTTCTTTCATGCCATCTGAAGTCAAGTCCCTGACCACAGAAGTGATCATCTTCCCTCAAACAGTCTTGCACTCAGGTTTACAATAGCTATTCGTTTCATTTTCTAATATCGGTGAGATCTGAAACACCCTAACTGAAGATATTTTCATAGCATAAAAGTATCATCTGATTCTCTAAAAAAAAACTTGAAGGGAAATATAGGGAGACCTTGAAAAGGACATTATTTTTAAACATCCATTGCACTGGAAGGCTTAGAAAAAGGGTTGTTGTTCAAAGACAAGAGAAAGGACATTAAAAAAGTTGTGCTCTATATGCATACATATATATATATATAAAACTTCCTTGTATTTCTCAATCTTAACCCTGATATCAAATACTATCCAATATCTCCACTTATTTTTCATTCTATCCTAGTGTAAAAAACACCCCAAAATAGTAGCAAGCCAACATGAAAAAATTAAATGAAACCAGAGTGTTTTTTAAACTTATTCTACAATAATCACTCTGGAGATGGCAGGCTGTATTTCTCTGATCTTTATGCTTTCTAGACTAGTGTAAGCACAGAATATGAGTATGTTTATGTAAGCACACTGCAGTAACAAGAAGTTCAAAACTATCATTTGGATATTAATGCAAACCTACCGATTATCAGAATATATAACTTTCCTGTGCCCCTGCTATGCACTGTGTGCTGTTTTCTAGAAACGTGTTATGTCTCTTGCATGGAAAAGGCTTATTCCTAAAATCAGGAGGATGTTTTGTAGCATTCATAGACCAAGAAACTCCTTGACGAGAACAGAAGGCAAGAAAGGAGACTGTGGGTGAAGACCCCACAGCACATGCAGAGACAAGGAGCTGCCTCAGAAGTAGAAGAGTCCCAGTCACCATGAGAAATGTACATATTTTTATAGAATTTTATGGAATTAATTTACAGTTGTAACAGCTGTGGAAATTCACTGGTTTGAGAGTAAGCACAATAAAATATCCATTGTAAGCAATGGGTAGGAGGAAAATTTCATTATTAATCCATTTATTTTTAACCCGATGCACTCACCAGATTTCAGAAGTTATTTTATTCCTATGTTTTTCATAAAAAAGTCCTTTAAAGTGTTAAATTCAAGGAAGAGTCAGCAGCTGCACACCCCATTAGTCAGACAAGGAGAGGAGAGTGAGACAGAACATTCTTTTCTCCACATTCCCTTCTCATCTTCTTTGTTTTTCTCTTTTCTTCTTCGTTTTTCTCTTCTTCTGTTTTCCTTTTGTTTTGAAAACACGAGTCAGTTCTTCTCATGGAGCTGAACCAGTCAGTCATGTGCTTCAAGTGTAATATTCCGTGGAGGAGAAGTAGCATTTTGTCCTATTGTTGGTAACAAGCCTACTTTTTTTGCCATTATTTATGCAGAACTACGCAAGTATGGTAGTGTCAAAATTCCAAAGGTCTCCAGAGGCCAAAGGAAAAAACCTTATTTTCCCATATGCACTGCTTTACATATCAGTGATTTACACAGCAGGTATTAATTTTCCTCTATCCCGTTGTTTGTTTTCCCTGCCCAAAATTGTGAAGGATCTCACTAAGTTTCTCAGTTTTTCGGCTTGTCTCACTCCTAACCTCGAATGTTAATCTGCAGCCAAGGGCAAATTCTGCCTGACTGCAGAGTTTTCTTGCTTTTCTCCTTTTTTTTTCTTTTTAATAATTTATACTCGTTTTTCCTCTCCCTCCCCCTTTTTAATCTCTCTCTTTGGAATAAGAGATGCAGTACTATTTGTGAGAAGCCTTTACACCTTGTATTGCCCTGACATGAGACTGTTGTGAAAAATTAACAGAATCCCATCCAATCTGATGATATAAGAAGCAATTTATATTTTTAACAGAAAAGGGAAAAAAAAAAAAAAAAAAAAGAAAAATAAAGTTTCTCATCCTGCTCAGTCTAGCAAGTGTTCAGCTGAGCTTGAGATCAGTAAGATGTGAGCAGCTATCAGTAACTGAGGACAAAGGAAAAGAAATCCTGGCAGTCCTAATATCAAAATCAATGGAAAACAACAGCCCCTGCCATCAATACTACATGTAGTTATGGTCATTACCTCCAAAACCAGGCCAAACTGAAAGTATGGAAAAGAGAAGTGAGCAAGGGGGCAGCTGAACAGACAGGTGAATTCCCCCTCTTTCAGACTGAAAGAGGGAAAATTAGGGTAGATATTAGAAAGAAATTCTTTCTTGTGAGGGTGGTGAGGCACTGGTTGCCCAGAGAAGCTGAGGATGCCCCATTCCTGGAAGTCTCCAAGGCCAGGCTAAATGGAGCTCTGAGCAACCTGGCCTAGGGGAAGGTGTCCCTGCCTAGGGCAGGGGGTTGTAACAAGATGATCTTTAAGGCCCCTTCTAATCCAAACCATTCTCTGATTCTGTGATTCTATAAAGAATAGTTTCTGTATTCAGAAATGAGTAAACAAATTATATTTCTTCAGCTTTGTAGGGGGGAAAAAGCAATTATGGAGGAATTGAACAGATGTTTAGAATAGTATAGCCAAAGTTAAATGTGGAACTATTATTCCTTACTTTTGTAATACAGGAAAAGAAAATCATGATACTACCACACTCACAGTCAGAAATTCAAAGTCATCAGAAGGAATTACATTCTCCACACAAAATGTGATTAAATAGTGAAACTCACAAAAGATCCAAAGTGTAAATGAATTCATAAGAAGATGAAATAAGTTCATGCAAGAGATATCAATTCACAGCCACTAAATACAGTGGTTTGATGTAGCCGCTGGCTAATAAAGTCATTAATCTGCTTATTGCTGTAAGCTGAAGGGGGAAGGGCTTCTCTGATTTACTCTGAAGTTCCATGCTTTGACCAGAATTTGCTGCTGGGTGTTGCTGGGGACAAGTCATTGGGCTCAACAGACAATGATCTCCCTCACTGAGCCAATTCAAAGCCTAAAAGAAAAACTTAATCACAACAAATACTTCCGTTTCAAAACCACTGTGGAATAATATCACAACAAGTTATTTGCAAAAATAGTAGTTATGAATGCTCATCTAAAATACAGTATTTAGATGGTTAATATCCATATTTCAATATTTTGAATGCAGTATGCTGTACTTCTCTATAACAGAGATGAAATTAGCTATACTAATAAAACCGCTGAATTATTTAACCTTTTGGGGAAATGCTTTCTAATGTATCTGTTTATGACTCAGTGTGGTGGGTTCACCTTGACTGAATGCCAGGTGCCTACCCGGCCACTCTATCACTCCCCTTCCCAGCTCCCCCAGGACAGGGGAGAGAGTAAGGGTGGAAACAANAGGGGAGAAAATAAAAGGGAAAAAAAAAAAAAAAAAAAAAAACAAAACAAAACAAACCAGCACAAATCGTGGGTTGCGATAAGGCAGTTTATATTTATACAGAAAGCAAAAGCAAAAGCAGGGTGTGCGCGCGCAAAGCAGAAGCAGCAACTAATCTCTACTTCCCATGTGCAGCGATGGTCAGCCACGTCCCTGAGAAGCAGGGCCCCTATGCATGTGTTGGAAGTTAGCAGGCAGCCATCGGAGAAAACGAGTGCCCCCCCCCAACCGGCTTTTTGCCCCAGCTTTTATATCTGGGTTGATGTCATATGGTATGGAATATCCCTTTGGTCAGTGCAGGTCAGCTGGCCTATTTGTGTCCCCTCCCAGGATCTTGCCCTTGACTGAACAGTGAGTGCTGCACCCAGTGGTAGCCAAAATATGGGTGTGTTATCGACACCAATGCAGAGCACTGTGAGGGCTCCTACAGGGAAACAAATTCTGTCTCAGCCAGACCCACCACAGTCTGATTATAAAACTGAAAAGCATTTGACACCAAATGACGATATCTACAATGTCTTGCTCTGAACATTATCCCCAAGACTTTAAAAATTATTATTCACACAAAGAGAGAATCAGTCCCAGACCTTCAGCTGAGTTTGCCTGCAAAGATTCTCTATTTCTCCATCAGTCAGTGGCAATTCAATTACAAAAAAATTAGAAAGAAAAAAAATAAAATATACTGCAAGTGAATTAGATTAAAGAGACTGGTAACTGCAGATTTCACCCACACCGTTTTCTTCGTATTTCTACCATATCCACCAGCAGTGTTTTTCCTAAAAGCAAAATTGAAAGCCAACAGAAGAATCCAAATAACACAAGTTAGTTCTATCTTTTAAGTTATTTTTGTAAATGTTACCTATCTCTAATGTAAATTTTGTCTCTTGGTACAGTGAATTGATTGTTTTAGTGAGCAAAATATAATGCAAAGTGTTGTTGAAGCAGAATATCAGCTTTTGCTCAAAGCATATCTTACTCTGCCTAATGGCAACAGCTACAGTTGTGCCTCAGACATCTTCTCCATCTTACTAGATGAATGGACACTGGCAGATTCATTTGATATTCACCATCGCTGCACATAACCTTTCCATCATCAGGAGGGACCGTCCTGCAGTTACACCATTATGAGTGCAATGAAGGCCATACATTGTACCTTCGGTATGGCACAGAGGACTCTTAGACAGATGACCCCACTTGCTGAGATGTGTGGTGGGGGGTGGGGGGGAGGGAATGGGAAAGATGGGACTGAGCTCAAGGATCCAATTCACATCACAAAGATTTCAGTCACTCCCATTTATGTTTTTACCTGTAATCCAGACGTGACCTGGTGAAGACCCCACCTTTCTCTGATCTCCTAATCATTTTACCTGCCATACCAAGTAGTACTCGTGAGCCTGATAAAAGGCATCTCCTCTTGGATGACTCCAAGGTCTTTGTTCGCCAAAAGTACTGAAACATCTATACTACATGATTCTAGGACAGCCTATTCCATAGGTCTGCCTGAAGCAAGTGGTTTTCACTTGTTGCTTATAGCTCAAAGAAATCTGCCTCAAAATAGGTGGAAGGTCATTCAAATTGGTAGAAAAATGCATCAAATTTATTGTAGTCTTCCTAGAAAATGAAATGTTTTTTCTCTATTCACCTCTGTGCCTTGTTATATATCTTCACATAGATGCTTACAAACATACAATCAAGTGTATATACCAGTCAATCAGCATCTGGCTTTAATGTGTCAATACCCGCAAGCCATATAGGAAGGAAATATTGAATAATAATGGCTTATAAGCATTGACATAAATAATTCCACATTGGTATCTTGTTCATATGATGCTGTTACTTTCTTTTCTGGTTCTTTGCTTTCCTTCCTTCACAAACCATTTTTGCAGTGAAATCCTTTTCTAGTCAAATTTCATTACTGCATGTCCTGTCGAATCAGAGACACAGAGGTTAACCACAAGATGCAGTAGTTCTGGGATACATATCATCTTCTTTCATAACTGACAGTCAAAAAACTAAACAGAAGTCTGGGAATAGGGAAATATTTGACAAAATAAGGATCTGCAGCTTTTAGAGGAGCCAAAATTTCACCTTGTTTGGCGAGGCATAAATTAGACTATGCTAAAGCTAATTCATTCGCTACATGGAAAGAGTCTAAAGAATAGTTAGCAAATTTTAGTGGCAATAGAGTATTGCACATCTTGTCCTGAGTGAAATAAAGCCATGAATGAAGCTGAAACTTGAGGAAGATGATGTGGATTTCCCTAACATCTAAACTACTCACTGTCTACTACACTGCAATATAGCTCTCTTAAAGTCAATTTTCCCTGTTTTAGAATAAAAATCTGAATAAACCCTGAGCATCATGGAAGTAAGAATGTATGACATATTGTTATACTATCCCCTAAACTTGAATGTCTTCTGATTGTCTCCTTCTTTTAATATTATACTGCAACTAACTTTACTTGTCACCTAGTTTAAACCATGTTTTCCACATGAGCAAACAACCTACTTAAAAAAACCTTTCTTCAGCAAGAAAGTTGTATCAGCAGGAGGTTTTAAAGTTTTTTAAGTAATCAGAAAAACTCACAGAGATTTTTAAAACAATAACTTAATAACAAACACATAAATATGTATGCATGTATATATATATATACATACATATATTTTTTTTTTCCAGGTACCTGAAAGTGATTATTCAGACTCTGTCCTGAAGTACACCCTGGAACAGTTCAGTGAATGAAGGACAAAATATTTTGCCTAAAAACGTGTTGTCTAACAAAACCAGAACAGCAGAACAGTGCCTTTCTGAAATATGAGCGCAATGAAGAAAGTAATGTATGTAGCACTCAACACAACTGAAAAACAACCTGACCTATAATTAAAGGGTATTAGAGAGTGCAACTTGTGGAATTCCAAAAACAAGAGTGTTGAAAATAAGGACTCAGTATTACAAAAAGTTTAAAAAGTAGAGTGTTAATTATATAAAATTATTTTTCATTTTTTGTTTGTTTTGTTATTTTTAAGTCTTTCCTGATAACTACAACATAGAGCAGAAACAGGATTTTTTTTTTTTTCTTTCATCTAAATTACAAAACCTAATACAGTGTTTTGTTGTGCTTGGACTCACAGTATTTTGGTGTGCTGGGGCTCACAGTTTTGGAAGACAAGGCATGCTATCACACACCAAAATGCACACAAGTGTCTACTGAGCAAGTTTCTCACTGCAAGTCCCTTCTAGCACAGGTTTTCTGGCTACCCTGGAATCAATCACTTGGCCAAGGCCGTTTGTAAGTCACAGATACCTCTCTCCATTTAACCAGCCACATTTGGAGTTGCCACTGACATTTACAAAACATTCAGTGAACCAAAACTTACCACGGGCTGCAGGGGAATATCTGCTTTGGAGCCTGGAGCACCTCTTCTCCCCCATTCTTCTCTCACCCTCTTGTCTGAAGGGAGGTCTCACTCGTATGTTCTCACTGCTCTCTCTGGCTCCTGTGCCACCACAGTTTTCCCTCCTTCTTAAATACATTATCCCAGAGGTGCTGCCATCACCTCTGATGGGCTCAGCCTTGACCAGCAGCGGGTCCATATTGGAGACAGTGGAATTGGCTCTGTCAGACATGGGGGAAGCTTCTGGCATCTTGTCACAGAAACCACCACTGTAGCCCCACCACCACCAAAACCTTGCCATGCAAACACATCCAGTTCTTAGGACTACATAAATTTTGCGTTCCTTGACAACCATGGCACATTTTGGTGACTTGGGCTTTGCATTTTAATAAACTAACATTTCATTAACATCTTCTGCAGTTATAATAGAAAACAACACTTTAGTCTTGAAACTGTGTTCTGAAATAAATATTTTTCCTTCAAGATTTACGACTGGAACAATATTTTCATTTACCTGGAAGGTGAAGTGAAACATTCCAAAAGTACACACATTGTGTAGGACAAGGGAATTTTCTTTCTCTATCCAGTATGCACATGTTTTCATCCCCCAACACCTTCAAAAGAGAGGAATGAGGCATTGACCGTGAGAGGAGAAAACAGGTTAGTGAATTTTGACCATTTTAAAAATTTCATGAAACAAGGATTAATTACAACTGCTCTGAAGAGCTATGTCCTCCAGAACATGAAAGGTTACTTGAAATTATGAATATTAAGAATTTTGAGTACTTTTAATCAGATACTAAAAAGTATGAGAATGAAAAAAACAGAGGCAAGCAGATGTCCTCCTCACTGCAGGAAAGTTCAGAGCAGCTATAATGTAATAAAAATCATTTAACTCCTACTAGATGAGTTTTATTGAGTGCTGATGATTTTTCTTTCATTTCCACTTGAAGATAGCTCACTGTAGCAACTTTTAAGATGAAAAAGAAAATTGAAGCTGGCAATGGAAAATTTTCAGATTGGTATAAGAAAATTATTTTTGCATATACCACCGCTTGTATCAAAGGAATTGCTCATTTTTTCTTACATCAGTTAATTTCAAACATCTTATGGAAATGTACTGTCTCCAAGAGTACGTAAATAACCCTAAGTTATTTTCTGAGCAAGCATTCACCAAGCTTTAATATTTTTTAGGTTAACAAGTACATACTTACCAATTTGACAGTTTACCCATATTTGCAGATGTGTGTGTAGGAGAGACAGAAGATGTTCAGAGCATTTCATGTTAAAAGCCAATCTACAGCACTGAAAAAGAAAGATGAACAGCAAGGAGAAAATTAAAAGGGCAGCCTTAGTCCCTTGCTGCTCCAAATGAATAAAATAACATTTGCATACACTTTGCTGTCATTCTTCCCGCAGATTTTACTGTAGTTTAGGTTCTATATAGTTGCCTACTCTTCCATGTATACATATAAATCCCCCAAAACTAAAAAAAAATCCAACTACAAAAAACTCTAACCCAAAACAACAACAAAAAACCCTAACCCAAACCAACCAACTCATAGTCAAATTTCGCACATTTTGCAGTTTAATCTCAATTTCAGGATTCTTACATATATAATTATAAACATGTCACTTTCTGAATTCAATAAATTTTCTAACAAAGTATTGCTTTTCTAAACATATTTTGAGTCAAATGGTCAGGAGAGAAGCAAGGTCATTCCCAGCAAATCACATGGCCAGTGACCCTGAACAAAACTCTACTTCAGTGAAAACTATTACAGATATTAAAATGAAAGAGAAAAAAAAAAAAAAACCAAAC
>VWZG01009367.1:138580-153580 GCA_013396735.1 Grallaria varia | reverse complement strand
AAAAAAAAAAAAAAACAAACACCAAAAACCCAAAAAATAAAGAGCACATATCATAAGAAATTGTCATCTTTTGGGAGAATGGCTGGTCTATAACCTCCCAATGGATCATTTCTCTCTGGGTGGGGTTTTTTTGGTTTTTTTGGGTTTTTTTGCAGAAAGGTACGCTGTAGTGGTAAGGAATAAATATGATGATAGGTCTAGAGATGGAATGTAGAGAATAAAATGGTTTAAAGTCATAATGCGTTTAGTTGGCTAGCTAAAACAAGAGAAATTTATCTGCTTTTGCTGACACTGAATGGTTTTATTCGATTTTTTTTTTATATGTAAGTATAATTCCATGGGGGAAAAAAAGTGTATGCAGTTTTTCTGGTTGATCATGGTAGACTAAAATCATTCATGCCTTAAAAGCTATTGTCAGAAGCTTTTGATACAGTCATGCACTTAATATTGGTACTTTGACCCCTTAAATTACAGAACAGAAATGCCATTTTTCTGTGTGTTTGAGAAAACACACCATTGTTAACCTTTTAATAAAAGCTTTTGGTATTCATTTTCAGTATTTCACATTGACCTAAAAATTCACTTTCCAGAAAGGCTTTGAAGAGGTCAAGAACTCAGCATAAGAATGATATTTCACCTATTTGAAAGTATTTTTTTTGTGTGTGTCTTTCTTTAACACTAACAAAGATAGTACTGGCATTAGTGCAGAGTACTTTTTGCAGATTGCTTAGCACTTACGTGCCATAAAAATAAGTTTACTGGCTCATCCATCATGCCATGGTATGACTGACAAAATTGTTGTATTTTCATAGATTTCATCTCAGTGTATTTGTCACCTCACTTGAAATCTATGCCTAAAGAAGATGATGATCACTTTGCAACCTCCATTTTCAAACAGTTGACTCTGGAAATAGACCTCACCACTCAATTGAATTACTGCTGATGTATGTGGAAGTTCCCTTTGATTCACACCACTGTTCCTTGCTGGCGCCTTTGCTGGACAGAATGTCTGTCACTGGTGGCACTAGTTCTCCAAGGCACGTACTTAAGTGCAGCTCTGGACAAAATTAATATATTGAGAAATTAACAAAGGAAAAGGCATTTCTCCACCCATTTTTCTATTTATAATCCAAAACAGTACCATCTGAAGAATAACCACAACACCAACTTATTTAAATAATATTATCTAATAAATTTTGGAGCCCTAAAAGCTGCAAGTACAAGCCGTGAAGGAGCAGATGAAGCAAGTGAGAGAGTAAAGCATCTTCTTGGCATACTGAAAAAAATGCACTGCAATAAGACATGCTTGAGCAGACAAAAACATAACTCTTTCAATACATATAAAAAGCTTCCAAAAGTAATTTCTGGGGCCCACAGCATATGAAGAATGTTGCCCTGTTGGGGTGAGTCCAGAGGAGAGCCATGGAGATGATCAGAGGGCTGGAGCATCTCTCTATGATGTCAGGCTGGGAGAGTTGGGGTTGTTGAGCCTGGAGGAGAGAAGGCTCTGGGAAGACCTTATGCATCTTCCAGTACCTGAAGGGGCTAGAAGAGAGCTGGAGGGGGACTTTTTACCCGGGCATGTAGTAACAGGACAAGGGGCAATGGCCTTGAACTGAAAGAGGTTAGATTTAGATCAGGTATTACAAAGAAATTCTTCACTGTGAGAGTGGTGAGGCACTGAAACAGGTTACCAAACCCAACCCATTCTATCATTTTATGATTCTGCAGACGTAACTGCATCTGCTATTTTCTTCATGAAAATCATGATTAACTATATAAAAGGATATGGAAAAATATTTAAGGAATCATGTATATTTATACAGAAGTTTAGCATAGGATAAACTAAGGCTAATATTTTCTTCACAAATTCACAAATAAATCAAATCAGACCGAAATCTAAAACAAACCCAAGATAACTCAAAATAGTAAAAAACATTTATTTCAAGGATAGGTTAAAATAGAAAAGAAAGTTAGGATGAACAGGGGGATGCAGAGTAAAGTCTTAAAAATGTTATCTTAAAATTAACAGAATATGCTGATTTGAAAGGGACTCACAAGGATCATCAACTCCAGCTCTTAGCCCTGCACAGGACCATCTTCAAGAGTCACACCATGTGCTTGAGAGCATTGTCCAAATGCTGAGTGTTGGACTTAGCAGTGCTAGGTTAATGATTGGACCCAATGATCTTGAGGGTCTATTTCAACTTAAATAATTCCATATATCTATCATCTTGTGATTCTAAGCTGCAGCCTTTTGAGGATTCAACAAAATTGAAGCTGGAAACAAAAACCCACAAAATTCCGCTACATATTCTCCATCCCCTTTGCCTGCAAAAGTACCTCGGGTCCTGAAGACCTTGTTATGCACTATTTTCACAGAGGGTTTGAAAGAGGCAACAAAATGCCGCCGAGATTTTCTACAAACAGGCATGTCTCAACCTTGCTAAAACAAATTTTATTTGGAGCACTGTCTTGTTTCTTTTGCAATTCAGCACTTTGATGAAGAATCAGGCTTGATAGAGAACCTGCTTTTTTGCGGAGCATCACTGAATTCAGCCCTTGTAGCACTTTCTCAGTGCAATTTCTAGCTAAGGCGCTGGTAAGGAAGAAGGGACCGTGCGGAGTGAATCCAGCCTGCATACCAGCTCACCCATTCCAAATTAGCTACGGATAGGGTGAGTACTACAAGGCTTCCTATCCTCCTTATATCAGTTTTTCCAGGGTAAGAATGATTGCTGTTGCTACTGCAATTTTATAGCCCTTGCAATTGCTATTATAATTTCTATGGGAGAAAATGACAAAACATTAGTTATTCTAGATAGAAAGGAGATACAAGCCTTGAAGGTCAAGAGAAGTCTCACTTTTATCATCACACAGTAAAATTACTTTTCCTTTTACCAGGTCAACTATTAAATTGAGAGAAGGGAAAAAAAATAAAATGAATCAGACTTCATTTACCTGTTCCATATTTCTTACTTTTATTTTTTTATTTTACAATAAAAAACCCCCAAATAGATATATTAGAGGTAGTTTTGTTTGGGGTTTTTTTGAGGGTGGAGGGGTTTGTTTGTTTTTTGGTTTTGTTCTTCTTGGGTTTAGTTTTGGGGTTTGATTTGGTTTGGTTTTTATTTTAGACATTTCCATTTGAAGAAAATATAACAAATGAGAAGTGAGCAAGGTGGTACTTTAGCATCAATTGAGGAATCTGACTGTACTTCTCCTTTATCCAGTAACTTGGAGCCTCTGGTGTTCATCTAGCTTTAGAAACTCAGTCATCTCTAGTTTTGAAGAAAATATGGTTGCATATCTTTTATGTTGGGGATCCCCAAACCATCAGGCTATATGGGATTTCAGAACAAGTCCTGTGTAAATCATAGAATAATAGAATTGCTTTGGTTGGAAAAGATCTTAAAGATCAGCTAGTTTCACACCCTCTGCCATTTGCAGGGACCCTTATCACTAGACCAGGTTGCTCAGAGCCCCGTCCAACCTGTCCTTGAACACTTCCAGGGATGGGACGTCCACAACTTCTTTGAGCAATCTGCTCCAGGGCCTTACCACCCTCACAGTAAAGAATTTCTTCCTAATTTTCTCATCTATACCAACTCTCTTTTAGTTTGAAGCCATTCCCCATTGTCTTGTCACTACTTGATCTTGTAAATAGTGTCTCTCCAGCTTCCTTTCAGGCTGCCTTCAGGTAATGGAAGGCCATAATTAGGTCACCCCAAAGCCTTTTCTTTTCCAGGCTGAACAATCCCAATTCTCTCAGCATTTCCTCACAGGACAGGTGGTTCAGCCCTCTAATCAAATCATTACCGTGTTCCGACAAAGTTTTCTGCATAACAGTAACTGCTGCAGAGACTTCTACCCAGAGCAGGAACCTCTTAGGAATTCTTATAAAGCTGCTCACTTCACCCAGAAAAATCAGTTTTTTAGTGCAGTAATTGCCAAAAGAGAATAATACAAGTTCACTATTGCAAGTCATGGCAACAGACACTGATAGAAACTCTCAAGATGCCACTGTAATCTAGTTAGAAAAAGAGTTGTTTGACCAATGGGGTTCTCTAAATAAATCCCTAATGTGGGGCAAAATACGGTCATCACAGGATGTGTTGTAGTCCAGCTGTATGTTGTCATGTTCACTTTTGCTTAGGAACAGGGAATCTTTAAGTATTTTACATCAAGCCATCTCTATAGCGAAACAGAGATTCAAGTGCACTATAGATCCCCAAAAGGAAACCTTAAAGGTAAAGGAGAAGAACAAAATGGGAACCTTTCATGGCCAGGGTTAAGCAGCAACCACAAATAATTTCAGAATATGCTCTGATATTGGTCTGTCATGGTGTAAAACACAAATGGCTTATTCAGCATAAAACCTGCAAATTGTCAGTCAGTTGAATAATACATTTGGCAACAGAGAAACTACTTGTCAAAAAATATATTTGTTCTTATGCACTTTTCTTTAATCTACTTTAGACTGAGTCCTCAGATATTTGTAGTTCAAATGAGTATAAAAGGCAGTAAGTATTGTCTTAATATTTATTTAAATTAGATATTAAAATTATTATCAATTAATATAAAACACATATTTGGTACAATATCTAGCTGTGTAAACTTTAGGAAATTATAGTTTCATGAAAAGAAAAAATCTAAATTCCTCATCCTGAGAGACAGAACCTGAAAAATATTGAAGATACACTTAAAAGTCCATGATAATTTAAATTGAAAAGTTCTCAAATTATGTTTTGCTTAAGCTTTAGTTCTCAAATTGGCCTTATTATGTTGGATAAGATTAAAAAAAAAAAACTGTTAACATTAACCATTTCTCTTTACATAGACAACATTCATATTACTGATGATAGAGCAGCAGTGTATTAAAACTTCATCTTGCTGATGAAGTGGCACACTTGTAACAGAAAAACAGCAATGTGTTTATTGATAGAAAGTGGCAGTTTAATGAAGTTGATAGTAAATGTGAGAGCAGTTTAACAAGATTCAAGAGCAAGGTAAACTTGATTGTTTGCTGCAGAGAGGACAGGGTCAGACAAGTCTGTCAGAGAGACCTTCCTGTTGAGTCATGAGTTTCACAAAGAATCCCCTTGTGTTCTAAAATGCATCTCAGAGGGGAGTTAGGGTGCAGCTGGATCCAGTCTTACTCCCAGATTTGGAAATGTTTTATAATCAAACTATTCTTGCACAATCAAGCCTTTAAATCACTTAGCTAAAATTTCAAAGTCTGTGGTGCCATTAGTCACTTACTGAGAACCTATTGTGACAAGAAAACTCTCAACCTCAAGGAAAAACCTTGAGAAACATCCCTACTCAGTGGGAGATCCTGGAGTGTAGCCCACTGCCATGCAGGAGAGCTCAGTGTAGCCTGGCTCTCCCCTGTTTATGGGGTAAGATAATCGACTTACAGTCATATTTGTGTACCAGATGTATTTAGGGTTGGTGCATGCTCAAATAGCCCATAGCTAGTATGGCTCTTAGGTCTCGAGCAAGATGTATGGCCCTTAACTATCCTGTTGTTCCCTGTAAGGCAGTTGCACCCATCACAAGCACTGGTTTAGGAGAAAACAGGAGGGAGAGCACACCATCACAGTGCTATACTAGTTTGAGACTTCTTTTCTGTTTCAAGTCTGAATCATGTGTCTACATAATTAATATAAATATGGACTTTATAAAGAAAAATCCAATCAGAAAACCTCGTTACATACTTCGCCAAAACCTTAAAGTGTATCTCACTTTGGGTATGATTTAATAAAACAAAAAAACCCCCACAGTAATTACCATGCATGCAGTCATCCCATAAAACACTCATGTTAATTAGTTTGTTTTCTCGTCCTACCTATCACATGGATCTGGTGAAAAAAATACAGTCAAAGGGAAAATGTGGAACAAAAATTAATAAAGCTTATCAGGGACATTGGATAGTTTGAGGTTTATAATCAGCTTCTACTTACCCCATCGCTTCTGCCCCAGCAATATTTCCTTTCCCAGGCTGCCTTCTAAAGAAGGAGAGAATAGATACCTGCTATGAGTTTTCTCCTAGTGCACTGTTAGTAAAAGCTCCTTCTGGAATTCACAGCATATCATAAGTATGGACAGTAGGGAGTTACTCCAGCATGCCAGTATTTTCAGTATCAATCAAAATACATAAAGCGACATGCAGAAAAGCTGGAACAGCTTTCATGTCAGGTAATCCTGGAATGCAAAAGCAGTGTAGTGCCTTTGCTGCCCAGCTCTGCTATACGTTTCACCTCACAGGAAAGCCAGTCATGAGCAATAAAGCCTTCCATGCTCATTAGAAGATGTTTTTTCAGCTCGTAATTTAGAAGTGCTTTTTACTCCTAATCATCTCTGCAAAACATCCCTTACCAGATTTCTTTATATACATATATATATATACACAAGCACACACATGTATATACATATAAATATATATACATACACGCACATATATATTAAATATATAAATAAATATATATGCACATGTATGTACTAAACAGGACTTTTGCTGCCCTGGGTGACCTGTCAGCACATTTAGAGACATTCCGCCTGTGGGTGATGTGTAAAACTGGAGCATATTTCTGAGATTAAATCAGCATGGAAGGTTAAAGGGTCATTTATCTTCTTCTACAAATTTATCATTGCTATTATGAAAACCTTCTATTTGGATTTCTTTATCATTTAGTCCTATCTTAATTTTCCACTATTCTTGCACCCTTAGAAAAGGGTTTAGATGTTTCTCTTGAACCACTGTAAAAATCCTTGTTTTTCTGAAATCCCTCAGACAGTATTTTATTTATTATATAAGAACTAAGGGCTTTTATTGATACTAGCCAAAAGTTACTTTCCAACAAAATCAAAAGGGTATCCATCTTAAGTAGAACACTTTTTTTTCCTCCCCACTGAAAATGAAGTTAACAATAATCAGTGGAGGAAAAAAACACTATTGGCCATACCACAGAATCCCATGTACTTAGGCATTCCTTCCTTTTTCCATTCTTGATTAACTGTCCCTCTCCCTACCAAACAAGATATTGACTTTAAAACATAGATTAGATATTAAAATTAATTAATCTCTGTTCCCCCTAAAATCTGTATATGAAATGTGTGTGGATATATAGCTTTAGACTAAAAGTAAAATATATTTGAAATTCTTCCCTCTGACTACTACTTTTTGCTCAATGTTCTACACCCACACTGTATCTTCTATTCAGATGTGGTATCTGAAAACCAGAATAGAGATCAAGCATGATAATGCAGACACATGAGAATTTCATTAAAAACTTTTTAAAAGAAATATTATAATAGGATCTGTACCACCATTTCTCAGTCATTGACTCAAACCAATCTCAGCAGTCAGTTTCAGTCATTGTAACCTCCCTTTTTCTCATTCAGGCACAGAAGAGTTGCTGCTCTCAGTCCGGCATTTAGTGGACAGGGGTCCACATCATAAAATTTATATTTTATAATATACTATTAATGAAGCTAGTTATTGTGTACTCAGAAGTGTTTATGTCCATTGATGAAGCACAGTAGGAATTGTTCTCAAATGATGCTCATGCTGTACTCAGCTGATTAATCTAAATAGCAAAAGCTGCAGAAAACACAGAAGGTAAGAGAGAGAAAAGGACAATGACAACTTCAGGTTCAAGAGTATATCAATGTAGGAATTCTCACAAATTCCTGAACTGGAAAAATAATTTATAACCATTCTGACTACTGTAATATTTAATATACATTCTTATAGCTTGAGCCTATAAGGACAGGAACAACACAATAAAAGGACTTTGACCCTCATATTTGGAATAAGAAATGCATTCTGGTCAGAAAGGAGAAAGAGCAAAAAAGTTTGAGTTTGTCCCAGGTGGATAGGGACAGGCTGGTGTTCTCATCCCTCATCCTGTTGCAAACACCATCTACTCTTCAGCACAAAATTTTTTGCAGTCATCACCTGACAAAAGGCAAATGTAGACAGGCAGTGATTTGATAAACTTCAGATCAGAAAATAAAACCAAACCAAAACACAAAAAAACAATGAACTGATCAAGACATCACAGTGGATCCTGACCTTCCTCCTCTTCTATAAAGTGTTTATTATGGCACAGATGGAGCAAAAAAAGCACATCAGCATTCTGGGATGGTTGCAATCATTTTCCAGAGAGCACGATGAACTTGGAATGAAATCCTCAATTTCACTTTTTCCTCCCTTCCATATAAATAATTATTTTGAAAAAATCATGGGAAGATAGAAAAAAGTTGTGTAATGGACACATTTAACTAGCTAGTCCTGCAAATTCACCTCATTCAGTTACTAATTGATTGTAAACATTATCCTTATTATCATCATCAACCCTGATCTTGGGGAAGATCAAGCCCTCTGTTTTTTAACCTTAAATAGCATAAGACAATAAAACTCTGAGCTCCAATAGCATGGAACTGTGCAGAAACCATACACAAGGGGAAGTCCCTTCTGAGAGCAAACCAGGAACCTTTTCAGACCTCCCAGATGCATTTTTTTCCCAGATTTATACCATGTTTAACAGTAAAAATACTAGAAGTACTACTCATGGAAATGAGATAATGATTTCTATTTCTCATTGTGCCATTGCAACTTTTTCTTTTTGCTTTTGTGTCAATAACATTTCATTGCTTAATTTATTGACATGTAAAAAGTGCCTTTTTTTTTTTCTTTTTATCATTCCCTTCTTTTCCTCTACAGAGATATCCATTTAAAAATCCTCACTATTCTAGGCATTGAGTCAAGTTTTCAATTTTTCATTAGTCACAAAGGATGCAGGTATGATTTTCTTTGGTTCTAAGCCATTTCAGTCTCTCTTTTGTGCAACAACAGAAAAACTCTAATAAAATATGGATTTCATCATTTTCAGCACCTTCACTGGACTTCCTCATTTGTCAGTCCTACATCTCCCAGTTCACCTCTTCTCTTTCCTTTTTTTTTTTTCTTCCAAACCAATTGCATTTTTGCTTCATTAGTTATAGCTGTCCAGAATTCTTTGCTAACTATATTCTTTATTCATCATCTTTACACACTCAAACAACTTTTTAGGTTCAGATACAGGATTTTGTTTTGAATTTTAAAGAGCTATTAATTTTGTACTTTCAAATGAAAACAAATCCATTTCTTCAGAAAGGCTATTCTTCTTTCCCAATAGAGCTAAGGAGTGCATTAACAAGACCACAAAACTTTCCGTTGAATAGAAGTTTGATTTGTTTCCTCACTCAGTCTCACTCTTCATATTTGATGATGCCTGCTCTTGACTTCTTGACTGTATTTAATTCCTTCTCATTAATTACACACTTGTCTCTTATCCCTCTTTGTAAAGATCAATTATTGATCTGCATTAATGTAACTGATGTATCTCTCCCCATCTATTAGCCAAGTGTTTTCAAGCATGTAATTTAACTGACTTCTTTCCTCCTGTTACAGCTTCTCTGCCACCTGTTTCTGACAAGAACTGTACTTGCTTTTATTTCTATTCTTTGTGCTTCATTTTATTAAAAAAAAAAGGAAAAAACCACAGCTCTGTGCTCATTTAATAATAGTCATCGCTATTAGCTTTAGTAAAAGGAACTATATCACCATAGGTTTTTTTCTTGTTTTGTTCTGAGAAAATGCCAACTATTGCTCAAGAAACATATTAAAGATTTACAAAAGTAACAGACTTGTAGGCTGGCATTGAACAGATCCAGACATGTATAAAATTGTAATTATACACTAAGGTTCTACAGCTCTGTACTTCACGTGTGATGTCTGGGTAGCCAAGTATCTCTCATAACATTCTTCTCAAAAGCAAGTTGTACCATTTCTAATAGAATCAACTGCCCTGCTCCAAGGGCCTGAATATTTAACACCAATATCTGTGTACCCTCTGAATCCCGCTGGAACTGGACAAACCTTTAATTTGGCCATGGTACCCTAAAGACCAAACCCCTGTTGTGAGCACCAGCAGGCCTTTTACCATCTAGACCATGACATGAAAGCCACTTCTTGGGCAGGAACTGACAACAGTGAGAGATAAATATACCAGTCACATACTCTTCTTAGTTAAATTCTGTCACCCAAAATATGTCTCGTCACCACTAAGGCTATGAGAACTTTCTTAAGGTAAGTACAGTTGCACTGTGATCCCCTAGCCCACTGAATTTTTTAACCTGACTTTTGTGTATATATTTGTCTGAAATGTCTGGACAACTGCGAAGATAGACATCACTTGCAGTTTATTCTTCTCTTGAACTAGCTTGACCCGAATAATTAAATAGATATAAAACACCTTTATATAATTTCAATATGTGACAAATCAGGTGATAGTCCTAAGAAAGACAGCTAGTTACAAAACAAGAACATGAAAGATTTTCTCTGCCTTTCAGTAATCTGTTCCAGTGGTTGCTTGCCCTCACTCTCAGCTGTTTCTGCTGTCTTTCAAGTTTGGACTGTGTTGACTTCAACTTCCAGCTGTTGGATCTTGTTAGCCTTTGCTTGGCAGACTAGAGAGACCACTATTTTCCACTAATAGCACCATACCTACACAGGCAATTCTTCCTTTGAGAATAGTAATTCAACATAATTTTTATAGGCAGATTAATAACTCAGTGAGAAAGGCAGGCAGGAATACAGGCAGTACATTCAAGTTGTGTCAATCCTTTTCACGATAACACTGAATTAATATTATGTTATTATTTAGATTATTAGCTCATAAAACTCATAAACTGCAATCTATTCATGTCCCACAGCTACGCAGCGTGTAAAAACTCCAGGTGGCAAAAGTCTGTGTTATTTCTCAATTAAAATACATAAATACGCACAAAAGCTGTAAGAGTACTAAAGTACAGGGCTCCACTTTCAGAGGCTCACTGATTAGACAAATTATTCTCAGGTAGTTTTTTATCTCTCTAGGAACCCTCATTTTATACTTTCCAGAGAGCAAATCTAATTTTTTACAGTATTGTTTTCCTGAATTAAGTTTATGTCACTTTTCTGTTCAGAAATTCTTTTAGCAATCAACGTAGGGAGGTGACTAGAGCCTATTTACAGAGTTTAAACACCGTAGTACTTGTTGCTCTGTACCAAACTTGGGCGTTTACTCTAATTCACATGTCAGTTCAGCAAAATGCAGGAATGGCACTTGCACATATTGCTCTAGACATTTAAAATCAAAATGGATTTGCTGGTTGCAATGATCACATCTTGAATATATATTTACCTTCCTTTCTTTTACTAAGTCATATGAGAGGTTGTCAAATCTGGTGGGATTCACTCGTACCACAGCTGCATTGATGCAAGGCTGCAGAGGTTCCAGGTTTCCAGAGTAAGTAATGAGGCTGCCCAAGTGTTCCCAGACAGACAGTCACACGCAATAACTACATATTTACACATATATTTATACACATAGTCAGCCACACAGAGCAGCGTAGGCAGAATAGTGCTGTTACCAGCATCCATGAAAGGCACAAGACTCTCACAAGCAGGAATAGCAGCAATGCCCTGAGCCTTCATCTTTCTGGTGGATCGGAACCAAGTGCACCACTGGAGCAGACACACACATAAATTGCCTGTCTTTCCATTGACTGGTTATGGATACTTGGTCTGGTCAGTAGCTGGGTCCCAGACCCCCTGCTCCTCCAGCAGCTGACACCTCAAACCCCTGGAGTTTGTACTCACTGCAGTTGTGGACACTCAGACTTCTTACCCTGCTTGAGGACTGGTGTGACTTGGAGTTTGCTGGAATTCAACGACAAACAGAGAGAGGTCGCACTGATGCCTTAAGACTTTCCGTGTTTGTGTGTATTTTTGTATATGTACATATTTGTATATATGTATATATTTTTGTATTTCTGTATATTTTATGTAGCTGTATAGCTTCTCATATTTGAAATAGCAACTAGCAGTTTCTACCTCTGTACTGCTCTGTACTGCTCTGAAGCTCTGAGCTGAGGATAAGATAGTGACTAGAACATTTTATTTAGGACTCATGCACCAGGACTAGAATAATAATACACATTGTAGTCAAAATAAGATCGAAGACCCATGAAGTTTGGAAAACCTCCAGCCAGGGGAATGTGACATGAAGAAGATGATGGTAAAGAAGTCAGGGGTCCTGAGACCCCTGACTCAATTCTAGGAAGGCGTGCCAAGGGGCAGACCCGAGGGAGGTTCTTCGGGTGGCACCAAGGTGGTACGAGGGTGGATAGTCTCTGGGTTGGATGTAATCTTTAGTTATGATAATGAAGTAGTGTTATAAAAATAGGAATCATCTCCATGCTGGGCATGCATCATTATACTTTTGAAACTTGAAAAGCTTTTCAGTAAAGAACCCCTCTCTGCTTTACCTCAATTAAATTGCCTCGAAAGTTTTTGTCCACATTTTAGGCAACAGCACAACCCACATGGAGGATGTTTAGAAACAGGATTTAAAAACAGCATAGGATAGACTGTGATAGTCAAGATCAGTCAGGCAAATTGATAAACAGCAACCTGTATACACTCAACCAGCCTCTTTTACCCCACTCACATCTCTGTTTCCCCTACATTTGCTCAAGATGGACCCATTTTGACCCTTCTCCACCATCAGTCCTATAGTAAAGTTTTGCATCCCACCACAATCCCCTTAAAACACTGACTGTTTTACATGATCCTCAAATCCTCCTCTGTTTGCAAGTTCTATACCCCTGAAAAGCAATTTTTGTTTTATAGATTTTCGGGGATTTTTCTCCTCAACTCATCTCTGATCATTTCACATCAGCTGCAACGGACTAAATCATTTCCCCTTGACAGTTTTATTGAGGAGAAAATTCACAGAATCAACTAGATTGGAAAAGACCTTTGAGATCACTGAGACCAGTCTAGGTCCCAACACCACATTTTCAACTAGACCATGGCACTAAGTGCCACATCCAGTCTCTTCTTAAACACCTCCAGGGATTGTGACTTCGCTACATCCCTGGGCAGCCAATTCCAATGCCTGATCTTTCCTTTCTTCCTAATGTCTAACCTAAACCTCCCTTTGTGAAACTTAGGACTGTGCCCTCTTGTCTTGTTGCAGGTTGCCTGGGAGAAGAGACTGACTCCCACCCAGCTACAACCTCCTTCCAGGCAGTTAGAGAGAGTGATAATGTCTCCCCTGGGCCTCCTCTTTAGGCTGAACAGCCCCAGCTCCCTTAGCCTCTCCTTACAGGACTTGGGCTCCAGTCCCTTCACCAGCCTTGTTGCCCTTCTCTGGACCTGCTCCAGCACCTCAACATCCTTCCTAAACTGGACACAGTATTCAAGGTGCAGCCTAACCAGTGCAGGGGAAAAATCACTTCCCTCATCCTGCTGGCCACACTATTGCTGATACAGGCCAGGATGCCACTGGCCTTCTTGGCCATCTGGGCAGACTGCTGGCTCTTGTTCAGCTTCATGTCAATTCAGTGTGCTCCTTTCAGTTTTCATTGATTATTTGAGGATATCCCAGTTTATCACTGCTCTTTAGGCTTTGTCCTTATTGTGACTAGCCTTGAAGCAGAATACCTAACGCAACATATATCCTGATACCAGCTAATAACAGAGGTGTTCTCCTCAATTCCATGCAACCACATGATCACAATGACTGTATTTTTGGTGGTACCATATAATGGTATTACTAGCTCTACATCAAGTTTTCTGTCATAAAAATAAGCCCTTTTGATCAGTTTAAACAAACTTGATAAATCATTGGAGATTATAATGGTTTATTATTTGATTTGAGAGGGAAAAACAACCGACAAAAGTATTAGGCACTGCGTTATATCCTCCATGTGGGTTGTGCAATCTTTGTTCTGGGTGTGGTACAATTCCAGGTGCCTACAATAACACCTGATCACAGAAACAGGCTTCATCTACACTGGAACAATGAAAAACCTCAGAAGAAATCTGTCATTGCTGCTGAATCAAACAGCTTGAGAGAGATAAGGCTGCTGCCGTTCCATGTTCCTAGTAGGTCCATCCAATAGTGAGGCTGGAGAAACAACCCCAGTTGACACAGACACAAAAGCACACGCATGTAATGTACAGACAGCTGCCTGCACAGGTCACAGACACACAGAGCACTTGCACAAACACAGCACCAGCACCCTCCTTCTGCTCCCCTTGCTACCCCCAGGCCCCCTCCCATGCCTGCTGCTCAGAGACACCTCTGCAGAAATGTAAAACACAGATAATACAAAAATATCAAGAATAATGTTCCTCCATTCTTTTCCATCTGTCAAAAACATCCTATCGAAAAACTTTCTATCAGCACTTTTACCAGAAACTCATAAACAAACATCCTGCCTGCTGTCAGAGTTTCCCAAAATACATCTTGTCAGCTTTTGCCAAAAGATTCTCACCAGAACTTTCTGCTGGACTTTTTCTGCCGGACTTTTTCTGCCAAAAATCCTACCATTGTTTATGGCTATCATATCTCTTCAAGCATCTGAATAGGGCAATGTGCCAAGAAACCATGTACAACCTCCATGGAGCACTATAAATGTGGAAGATGAATTTTGGAAAATCAGGGAAGAGGAAAGGGAGATAGAGATGGTTACCATAGCCAGGACTCCCTCCCTCCCTCCCCTCACCTTTCTTTCTGCCACCATGTGCTGCTTACCTGCCACCCGAGACTGAAGCTCTGCTGGCCTGGAGAGAACTGAGACCCACGGCATCACATGTGTGAGTTTTTGTCCTATTCCTCCAGCCTTACTCTGTTTCTGAGGACCAGAGATGTGCAGCTGAATGGGACCTGCGACACACGGCCCTGCGTGAGCAGCAGAAGCCACACATCCTGACTGTGCTCCAGAGAACTAAAGCTGTAAAGACCCCTGGCAGCTAAAGGAGACAACAGGGAGAAGTGCCAGAGACAGAGAGAAAACAAAAGGGTAAAGAGTCTCCCCATGCCACACACACCCCTCCAATAGTTTTGGTGGTATCTTTTCTCAGCTTCTAAAAGTAACCTTAGCATTTTCCAACCTTTT
>VWZG01009367.1:125127-138567 GCA_013396735.1 Grallaria varia | reverse complement strand
TTGCAAACTTTTTTTTTTTTTTTTTTTTTTTCTTCCTCTCTTTGCATCTCTTGGCAATTAATAAAAATCAAATTTTGGTATTAACAGATAACTCGTGTGAGTTTTAATTTTGCTCAAAGGGAATATTCGAATCTGAAGTTTTTTCTGCAATATTTTAAGCGGATTGCAACAAGTGACCACCACAGAGCCAACAGAAAACAAACCCTGATGCCTTGAACTCTTCAGTAAGCTGATTTCTTACAGCAGCATCATGGGATTTCCAGACTGCTGTAGGTGACCCTGCACAACAGTGAGTCTCTTCCAAATTGATGTTGTCCCATTATGGGCAGCCTGCCTCTCTGCACATGTCTGAGGTACTAATTTAGGCATGTATAAAAAATATTCTCCATTGACTGGGCACTTAGGCTTATAAATCTGTGATATTTTTTTTCCCAGTGACACATCACAAAATGCACTAAGGCAATAAACTCACTGATTCAACCCTTAACAAAATACAGTAACACCAACCCAGACATGGACTTCAGAAGCAGACACTGTAAAGACTGATTAAGCACAAAATTTTCCCAACACCTGACTGTGCTGAGACTGGTGTGAATGTAACGTTTAGAGGAAAATGAGGAAAGTGTTTCCAGAAGGTTCACATCCCAAAGCTTGCTTCTCATGACAACTAGAGAGGTCAGATAGACCTTATAAAAACCCCTCATCACCTCTTCTAAAGGGAAGGTTTACTCTGATGGGTTAATTAATTAGTGGAAACAAGGAACCTTTCACGTAATCATGGAAACATTATTAACAGTAATAAATTACACCTTCACCAAAGCAACACAAAATCAGTGACTTTACAAGAAGTTCTTAAAACAATGATAATGCTTTGAGACAAATGTTCATTTGAAATGTATGAAGGTTGTGGTGTTAAGTTCATTCAATTTTCATACTATTTATGATTTAGAGATATTTAATGTTATTAAGTTAGATCTATTTTCTTAATCATATTGGATATATGTGAGATACGTATTACGAAGAATGTATTTTACAATGAATGTTTCTGAGGGGTGGGGAGAGGAAAGATCCTCCAAGGAAAATCTATCTCAAATTCACTGAATTTTTGTAGAGATTTCACTGATATAAGAAAATGTTCCAAGTGTAACCACTGTCATGACAAATTTCAGCCTATCTATTGATTCTTTCACTATAATTTTGAGAAGGTTCTTCTCTCTCATCTATTCCTAGAGAACTTTCCCACAGCCACCCAGAAAAGATTTATCGTAACTGGTCCTCACTTCACTATAAATCAACAATGACTTATATGAGATAACTCTTTTTGTTACCCAGTTCACTAAGCATTTCATGGGTTACTTTGAACGAGGGAAAATTTTTAACTTAGGTTTGTGGGGGTTTGTTTTGTTTTGTTTTGTTTTTTGGTTCCTTGGGGTTTTTTTCCACACTTTGTAAAAATTAAGAGATTTCTTTGTAAATATAGCCAGGTCATCACCTAAAGTTAACTTTTGTTCTTCATACTTCCTGGGGAGGGCAGGTGCCCTTAACTCTGTTCTCCTGTTAATTCTTCCCACTAACTTATGATTAATTCTTCATGGTAATTATGGATAAATAAAATTGACTGCTGATAATTAAACATATGTATCTCTTTAAAGACTAAGCCAGAGGTCACAACAATTGTCAATAGTTACACAAACATGATTAGTATTAATTTAGCCGTAAGTGCTAAAGCATCACTTAACATGTAAACTGAAGCAGTCTTTACACATAAATTAACCAGTAGGAGGTTTACCCTTTGGTGTTGCATAAATAGATAGAGGAAATTCCTGCTGTGGCATCCTCCAGAAAACTATTATTTTCATAGAGGATTATTGATAGAACAGCCAAAAATTTGTCTTTTATACCTAAAGATGATAGAAACTATAAGAACTACACATGAATGACAAACAAATTCAGACAGCATGCTATCTAAAAATAAAAGTATATGTCTGGAAAACAACTTACCAGGTTTAAATGACTAATTAAAATGCTTTAGACACTGTCCTGGAAAGGAAAACAATAAAACAGGGTACCATAATATGTGGATAACTAGGTCAGGACACATTAAAAGGCTATTCTCTGTCATTATTACAATCAATAAAAATACATTTCCCGCGCTAACTATTAGGTTAAATAGAAGTTAAATGAAATTCAATTAATAACTGCTATATTTTGGAAGCTAATATGGCTGAGCAGGTTTTCATCTGTACCAGAGAAAAAATTCAAATTTGATTAAAAAGAAATTAATAAACACAAATTCATTCATTATACTGGCTTTTTCTTTTCTTTTTTTTTTTTTTTTTCAGAATATTCTTTTGTCTTAATAAAGCCAGGTGACTAAGAAATGGTGTGGGATATAATCTTGGATGTTTTCCTAAAACATTCTCCAAACGTATCTTTTCCTCATTTATGCAATGTATGTAGCTACACTGAGAAACATTTTATTGAAGCAAGCATTCATCCACCTCATTTCCACATTGAGCCATTTCATAACTACATTATCAGAATTCTTGTCATCTGAAAAGCTCAACAAATATCTTATTACATAAATTAAATGCATTTGATCAGAAAACCCACAAACAGTTCAAATCACAATTTTAATATATTACATAACTTCATCATCATAATACCCAACAAGCAAATATTTTGTTTTTTTGAAGTATATCATACTACTCCCACAACTGTACCACTGCCATTTTTATTTAATTGGCAAGTTATTATTATAATATTTCTCTAAGATTATTTGTCCTCAGAGATTGCATTCCTTTCCACTTGCTCTACTCCAAATGCTTAACATGGATTGCTAAACCTCAAAATCCTGATTTTGCAAAACAACTCAAGGTGTGGTGTCTGCCAGTTCTGGTTTTCAGTTTGGACTTTTTTTGTGCTGACTAAAGCTCACTGTATGCAAATGCACCTTTGCTTGATCACTTCTCCTAATTGGAGGTCTTGGCCAAAAACATAAGACAAAATATTGACTATTCCAGCACAAAGCAGTGACTTGGGGAGGATGAGGGATTGAAAGCTCAACACGAGCGGGCAGTGTTTGGTTATAGCCCAGAACCCACCCGTGTCCTGGGCTGCATCCAACACAGAGTGGGCAGCAGGGGAGGGAGGGGATTCTGTCCCTCTGCTCTGCTGTGCTGAAACCCTGACTGGAGTCCTGCATCCAGCTCTGAGAATCTCAACATAAGAAGGATATGGACCTGCTGGAGCAAGTCCAGAGCAGGGCACAAAGATGACTGGAGCCCCTCTCATTTGAGGATAGGATGAGGGAGTTGGAACCCTTCAGCCTTGAGAAAAGAAGGCTCCAGGGAAAGTCATAAAATGACAGGATATGCTGAGTTGGAAAGGACTCACAAAGATCATTGAAATCCAAATTCTTGACCTGCACAGGACACCCCAAGAGACACGTCATGTGCCTGAAAGTATCACCCAAATGATTCTTGAACTCTGTCAGCCTTGGTGCTGTGACCGCTTCCCTGGGGAGCCTGTTCCAGTGCCCAACCATGCTGTGGGTGAAGAACCTTTACCTAATACCCAATACAAACCTCCCCTGACACAGCTTCAGGCCATTCCCTTGGGTCCTCTCACTGCACACCACAGAGCAGAGATCAGCACCTGTCCCTCCTCTTCCCCTCATGAGGAAGTTGTAACTGCAGTGTGGTCTCCCCTCAATTTCCTCTTCTCCAGGCTGGACAGACCAGGTGACCTCAGCCGCTCCTCATATGGCTTTCCTTCCAGGCTGTTTACCGTCTTCATTGCCCTCTTTTGGGCCTCTAACAGCTTATTATCTGTTTTATATTGTGGTGCCCAAAACTGCACACAATATTCCAGGTGAGGCCATCCCAGGGCAGAGCAGAGTGGGACAATCTGGTCCCTCAGTTGACTTGCAGTGCTTTATCTGATGCCCCCCAGGACACGATTGGTCCTCCTGGCTGCCAGGGCAATGCCAACTCACATTCAACTTGCCATTGACCAGGACCCCCATATATAAGGGAGGCCTTCTAGAAGACTTACAGTACCCAACGGAGGTATAACAGAGCTGAGAGGTATATTTTTGCAAGGGCATGTAATGATGAGACAAGGGAGAATAGCTTCAAACTTAAAGAGAGTAGGTTTACATTAGATATAAGGAAGAAATACTTCACTGTGAGGATAGTGAGGCACTGGCACAGGCTTCACAAAGAAGCTGTGGATGCCCCATCCCTGGAAGCGTTCAAGGACAGGTTGGATAGAGTTTTGAGCAGCCTTGTCTAGTAGAAGGTGTCCCAGTCCATGGCAGGGGAGCTGGAACTACATGATCATTAAGGTCCTTTTCAACACAAACCACTCTATGATTCTGATGTGACAGAAGTAGTCATAAAACAAGGATGTCATATTTGATGCCTTTATGTGTGTGTTTTGTGTTGACTGCAATTAGAATTCAAGATCTGGGTATTCCTAGGTGAGAATCACTCAGCCTTAACCCTTTACCTGCCAACTTTAGAGGAACTACTGCCATCTCTCTGGCAGCAAAGACTTGAGAGCAAAAGGAAAAGGGTCCATAAATAAATAAATACAGAGATAAATAATCAAAACTAAACTGAGTAAGTCAGGATCTGAACAAGAATCTATTTAATTCCATTTTAAAATATTTAGGATTTAGCCTACAGCTTTACGTGTGATTAGAATCAAGCATAGCACCATCCTGATTGAAGTTTTCACCCATAGGATCTGGAAATTATGCCTGTCAGAGCCAGAATTTGGGAGGTGGGGTAAAGGTGATGTGAAGGAGATAAGTGGATTTGACCAGAAAGCACATCAACAGTGAAGTGGTTCCAGTAAAGCACTGTAACACACCTATAACAATGATCACTGTCAGTGTGCTACCTCCCCATGCCAAAATCTGTGTGCTATTAGTTTCCAAATGCTGGTTACTCATCAATAAAAAAAAAAACCAAAAACAAAACCAAACAACAACAACAACAACAAAAAAACACCACAAAAAAACCCAAAAAAAAACCCCCAAAAAAACCCTCCAAATTACCTTGCCAATTACCCACAGGGGTGGTTTTTCTGTTGCTGGTCCATCTGCACAAATGATAACATTAGCCTGCTGTAGCTGACTTTAAAATGTGTCTAAAGATGCTAAACTCAAGTATGCTCAAGAACCAGATCTTCTCTCCTTGCTAGTTTATTATGTCCAAGTTCTTTCTTTTTATTAGCTCAGATCTATTTATCCAGAATTCATTTCCTAGAGGTGGAAAATATGAGTCTTTGAATCAGCTGGAATTCATGGCTTTTCCCCTATGTCCAAGAGCAGTTCCCATTTCAGCATGGACCAGTAGATTCTCAGACTCTTGTCCTTGTGTAAGAGATCAAATATTGTAAACAATCTCTTTTAGCTACTGTTAACAAACAATAAAATATTTTCTGTAAAAAACCTTTAACTACTTAGACCCATTTTGGCAAAGTGTATTTTGTAAGAGGTTTGGTTTCCCTGAAACTCTCTGTGTAAACTCAAGTGGATTTTAATCAAACTGGCATGGGCCATGAAAACTCTTTTAAGACACTTATAAACTCATCAGTATGCAATTATCAAAGCCATATCCATTTCTTTTAAAACAGAACCTGTATGTGAACTAACATCTATCACCACAGTGCTATAGCAAAGGGGAGGAGTGGAAGAGTTCTTGGCCACACAAATGCAGAACTAAAATTCAATAAAAATAATAATTTTTTCCTCCTTTTCCTAATTGATTGCCAAAAATCTCACCCCATCTCAGCAGAGACCTTGGCATGGATCCTGTATAAAATCTTAGCATTCAATTTCCCATGCCTAGCTCAAAAAGCTTTTCTTTGTGTTGCATTATTCAGCAGGTAATTGATTTGAGCTTATTTACATTTTTTGTTCTGGAGTGAGGCTGGTGAACTCTCTGTGTTAGTATTTTCACAGATGAAAACTAAAGACAACTGTCTATCTATTTTTGAATTATCCATGAATACATTTGAACTTTAAAAATTGGTTTGATGTTCAAATCTATATGATGAAAGATCCAAGTAGCTAGATCTGTTTAAACAGAAAAGGATACAGAAGAAATCGTATGTAACAAGACATATATCACACCACTCAAAGCAAAGGTGGTGCTGAGGGCACTAATTTAATTTCACTGGTAGAGAAAATGAGAATTATTCCTGCATGTGACTTTCTATTGTGGGTGGCAGACAGCACTAGTGCCAAGCAGGGGAGGCTTTATTGAGTTTGAGACATTCACCTGAGAAAGCCAAGAAATTGCTCACGAGAAAAGGTTCATCACATCCTGAACCTGTAAATCTCTGCTAAAACATAAAGAGTACTACAAAACATGAGAGCTCATGGGACGCTTCAGCTAATTTTTTGTTATACCATGCCTACTTAATTTTTAAAGATAAGTTACAGATATGCATATGGTCTCATCACAGAATACCCGGTGACTGGGAGAGAAGCTGAATGTTCAGTAGTCTGTTTCTATATGCACCCCAAAAGGAAGGAAGTCCTCATTCATGGCATGTGCATGGCACAGGCTTATGAAGTCAAGACTCTGTGTGACATATTGCTACATTTTAGGATAATATCCCAGACTGCTGAGGTCCATCATGAAGTTATGCAAAACTGTCAGAGGACTAAGAAAAATACTTTGAAAGCAAAGCCAATGCAGAAGGGAAAGTAAACAAAACCCCATAGAATATCCAAAATATTGCATGGCTTGCCAAAAACAGCACAATGAGACAAGCGCTCAGAAAGCCTTGATGCAGTTCTCCTTTCTAGTAACCTGATATCACATACCTTCATGTCACTTTTTATCTTACCACCTTTGCATAACATACTTTTTCATCTTCTTCCTTTTCTGCCATCATCCCAGGATTCCATGACCACCTGCTCTGAGCATACAAAAATCTCACTCATCTTTTATTCCTGACACCACTCTCCTTCCTTTCAATGCATCTGCTAGGAGAAGAGATAATGCTCATAGGAACAAACACTCATGATGGTGTCTTTGCACAGTATGTCATTGAGTCCCTGCATCCTTTTCTTACTCTATGACTGGCTCATTCCTTTGTCTTTTGCCTTTGTCATATTCTGTTAACCAAACTTCAATAACACAGATTAACATATGCATGACTTTAAAATAGTCTTGAAACCATGACAGACCCAATCTTTCCAATGCTTCTCCCTACAGCGTTCCCACAGAAAATTGTCTAGCAGTTGTTTGAAAAGATGTGCAAATGCATACATATATATATACATAAATATATATATATAGAGGGAGACAGCATATTTTGAATAATTTTTTTTCTTTCATTCTTAGACAAAAAATCCCAACCCTATAAAATAGTACAGCAGCAATTCAAATTTCCCTGTTGTGCTTCTGGAGTTCAGACAAAGCAGAGTGATTGCACTGCAAGAAGGTGACACATCCTTCTATCAGATCTGAGCATTTTTTCTTCTATCATTAAAGAGACATATTGTTGAAAGTTTTCTTTTGAGGGTGGTGAAGCACTAGACCCAGATATGGATGGAGTTTGATTTTGTTCTTATTCACAAGGCTGAGCAGTTATACCCTTTAGCTTATTCTCCTTTCTCTTCCCTGCCCACCACACGGCCCCTGCCCCAGTAATAGGGTATTTATGTTAGTTTCATGCTGAAAAATAGTGCTCTATACTCACTCTATACTCACTCATATTTATTATATTTCAATAAAATACAAATGCACCCCGCAGACCATATATTTTTTTTAAAAATCTATTCCGCTGGGAAGTGGAAAAAAAATCCACATATATTCCTAGGATATTTAAAAAAGGATAAGTTACAGGGAGAGGGTAGGGTGGAAGGAGCATGGAACATAAGACCTAATGAATTAAACATCAGATAATAGTATCACACACTGAGTCATGGCATGTGAAGTAGTAGTCACTGCCGTACAGAAATTCACTAAGAAAAACATTTGGAAAGTGGGAAAACAGTGGGAAATCAGGATGAAACAATGGAGATACCAGCCTAACACAAGAAGTTTGGTATAATATTACTCACATGAATAATCTTTATTAAAGATGCATATCTTTTTGTTCACAATCTCTTCAGATAGAAAGCTAAATAGGCCTAAGTGACCTCAATACCATAATACCGTATTTGTAAATCAAAGAATAAACAAATACAGACTGAATAGCATTGCTTTACCGTTATTTTATATGAATGTTTGAGAAACATACTGTTTACACTTACAATGAGCAATAAAAAGGGATTCCTCACACAAGACGCTCAAATAAGATCGTAGCAATTGCACTTGACTCCTCTTCAAATACTGTTGGGATTAGAAGAGAAAACCTAAGAGAAGTTTATTACCATCAGAGATTTCTGATTCCCCCAAATCATTTTGTTTAATAATGCAACAACTACCTAGTTTTCCTCACAGCAACAAAACAGATTTTACATAGGTTTAATAATGTCTTTCCACTCCATACAACTGCACCACCATAAAACCAGATGCTACAATAATGGCACATCTCTTTGGTTACAAGTGTGACACAAAGACAGGGGCAAAGTTCACATATTCAGCCTTTGCAGATTTTTCATAAACCAACTTCACATTGCTATAGTGCATCATTGCCCAATTTGTATTTTACGAAAGAGACAAAGTCCAAAATAATTAACAATATTTATCTTAAAAAATAGTGTAGAAACAGAATCCTACAGCTTAAAGCAGTGCATTTTAGTGTGTTTACAATTTGGCCAGTAGTATTAGTGCTTTTTAAGTGCATCTAAAATGAAAAAGATTGTATAATAGACTGTACTGCATAGTTTCATATTATTTTCCATAAGGACAAATTATAATAGCTCAGTAAAACACATAGTAGTTAGGGGATTTTTTTAAATTAATTTCTTGTACTTGCATACTTACAGCATCTCAGTTTGTTTAGATTAAATAATTTTAATGCTGAGCTTAGCACACAGCGAATGCTATTAACCATGGGAATAAATATTTGGAAGATGAGGATTTAAAAGTTGCATCAACTTTATTATTCTACTTAATAATAGCTTTCTCATTGTAATTTAAAAGGCAGTTTATCCTGCAGTTAAAGTAATAAAATGTAGCAGTATAAAATAAATAGCCCTTTTACAAATCACTGATTTAATTAAATTTAGAGATCATTGGGAACTAGCCTTATGATTCTGTTTTTGCATTGTATTTTTATTTTTAAAATCCGAATACTTATGTATAAATAGGCATGCAGATTATAAATATAGAAGCAAAGAGATATGGGTGGGTGCATTTTGATAACTTATTCAGGTTGCCAATTTGTATCATAGGCCATGCTGTGTATGTCAGAGTTTTCAGCACGCTGGATTTCAAGTGTCAGAAATAGTTTGTAACAATTCTGAGTTCCCAAATCTCTGCAGAAACAGGTTAGGTCAAAGTAATGCAGTTCTACTGCAACAGGGGAACTTAAGATTAAAAAACCCTTACAAACTGATTTGCCAAATGTTTTTCCAGACTTTCTTTTCTAAGGCAAAACTTTACTTGAGTTTGTAAGATGGGGCATCTGGATGCACATGAGCTTTTACCACCCTCTGCTTCCAGCCCATGGTCAAACACAGTGGGAGTCTAATGGCTGAAAACCAAAGGGAGACCAAGGGAAAAAAAGAAGGGAAAGTCTCTTACCTTCCCATTCACACGTTTGAAAGCACAGCAGATCAAAAATAACCTCCACACTAGGGTAGAAATTAACAGGCCAGCCTAGTCTGAGGGCAAAGTTTGCCTCACAGCATGATGGAACACTGGCAATGTTTGTTCGCTCTCTGCTGCTGATCACTGTTTTCCATTCTCCAAGGCTTGTTTAGCAGCTTTTTTTCCAACTCACTAATTTAAATCACTGTAACTATCTTGCCCAGTTTCAACAGATAATTCCTAAAGGAGAGGTAAATTTATAAAGTCCTCTATACCAGTAGAAAGAAGTTTAATTTTATAGAGAACTCTTCAAAAAATTCAAAATCTAGATGATCACATATTCTAGCTGTTTCCTTTGGATTTCTTGAGACTAATTCTCTCCTATGAGGCTTAAAATATTCAGATCCTGCTTTTTTTTGACAGGAATGAAGTTTTGTATCCCACACTGTTTTGTGGGAAATCATATCACAAAAATAACATATTTTAGGACGAGCTAAATTAACTATGCTAAGAATCAAATATTGTCTCCATCAACACCATGCTCAAGTGAATTCAAGGCCAGGTTGGATGGAGATCTGAGAAACCTGGTCTAGTGAAAGATGTCTTTGCCCATGACAGAGGGATTGAACCTAAGCGATCTTCAAGGTCCCTTCCAACCCAGACCATTCTATGTCTTTGTGATGATCTCTCTAAACTGAAGCACTGTTGGCCTGCAGAGCCAACATATTATTCTTTAGCTACAGGAACAGCCTGACATTCCCACGTCCACCACTTGTCCCCATTAGGAGTCCCTCACTACTGCAAGGGTGCCCATAGAATGGCTTCCAGTTCAAAATAAAACAAAAAAAAATTTAAAAAATGAATTTCACTCCCTCAGGTTGCTCTGAAACTTTACAGACATATGTCTGCAGGTACGTGGCAGCAATACTGAGGGACTAAGTTTGGTTCCTGGACGAATTTTCTAGTATATGCCAGAACTTACACCTTCAGGTTACTGCCAGCCCACTCATTTTAAGATAGTTGTCAGGAGGGGCCAGAGGGTGACCATAATATAGGTGTATTTTAAGGTCTGGAAAACATGAGAACCATTAAAAATGTCTTTTAATTTTTCTCAGCTGTTTCCACTTTTGCAAGGTGCATCCCTCTCAAAAAGGAGTTCTTATGCATAAAATAAAATGAGTCAAAGAAAGCACTGCAAAGTCAAACTTCAAGTGAAAGAATATGCACTATTTTAAGAAACAGAGTTGATTTCAAGAATGTCAAATCTCAGACTTCTGTTGAGCATCACACTGATTCCATTTATCCAGCAAAATTTTATTTCAATTTATTTTTTCCTTACCTCACTTGGCTGTCAAAAGTATATTTAATAGTTTCAAATCAAATGAAAATTTGTATTTGGTAAAATTAAGCAACATCAGTAAGATTTTAAATGACAAAACATTGGATCTTGCCAGCAGCAAAAAAAAAAAAAAATCAAATCAAGAACATTAAATTTTAGTTGTAAAGATTACGTTAATATATTTATTAGGTGTAAGGAGGAGGAGTCTGGCTGAAATTCACTGTTAAGAAGGTGAGATGACACTATTTGAATGACTGGCATTGACCCTGAATTACCTTTAATTCACATCTTATTGACACTACAGCAGTTTATCCTGCAGACTAAGAAATACTGAAATATCCAAAATTTTACAGGAGGCAACTTCTGTGTACTGAGCAAAAGACAAGCAAAGTCTCTGAGATGGTTAAGAGCACTTTCGAATAGACAGCCTAAAGTGCAGTCAATCATTTTCTAGTCCTGTACTTCGATTACAGAAACACGTAAAAGCCTTTCACATCTAAGCAACTGACATCCCTGAACTCTTCCCTGCTGTAGTTTATGAACAAAGACCTTTCTTATACAGATGAGCACCACAATTCAATGCACAGGTTGAGCCATTTTGGAAGTTGAACTACTCAGTTTAATATGACTATCCCCATTAATGTTCCTGGAATGGGTCAGAGTGATTGTGTTCTGTAACCTTTATCCACACCTTAATTTTATCTAAGGGAAAAGCTACATATGCTGTTTCAAACTGAACCTGGGATAACAAAAACAGAGCTGCATAAAGAGAGGTATCATTTTGCCAACATTTTCATCTGGCAAATTTTGGTGTTGTACAGATCTCTTCTATTTGACTGACACCAAAATCCCAAAATTTTAGACAGGTTAAGCCAGGCAGTGATGACCAGTGCCTTAGAATCTCCAGACGGAATCACACTGAAAGCTTAACAAGACTTCCACAGTTTTGGCAACTCAACTGATAACTCAATTATTTTACATTGCTATTGAAGAAAAAAGTTTTAGAAAAACATTCTCTTACCTACTAAGCCTGTAAAATGTATAGTAACCACGATGGATGCACATGGCATAACAATAACAGGAGCTCATGTGCTTGAAAATACCTGGGGATTTCTGGATCTGAAAGGACTGTGCCTAAAGAAAGGATCTATATGAATACCTTTTATGCTACATTTTGCTTAAACAGCAGCCATTTATCCAAAACCTATTAGTTTTGCTAATTGTTAATCCTCTCTGTGAATTAAATAAAGGCTGTACAAGACCCCTAATTCCTTAATCTGGCTGTGGATCTTAAAAAAAGAAACTATTAAGTCTGCAGTACAGACTCTGATGCATTTCCTTATCAAGAGAAAAAACCAAAACAACACNCCAAACAAACAAGAAGAAATAAACAACCAAAAGCATTGTTTCTGAAAAAATGAAGAATCAAGACTTACACACTGAGATGTCCTGAATTTCCAATTCCAGCTTCTGGGATCTCAGCATTTATTGTCCACCTACAGATACAATTTTCATAATCCTTTCCAGAAATACATTATGCAGGAACTTAAAATATATAGAAACCCCCTGTGCTACACACAGAAACTTTGAAAAGACCCATGGGTAGTAATAAACAGTGAGATCATTCTCCAGATTCTATCCTGACATCTGTAGTTTACCTCACTTTGAGAAGTATGCTTAGACAGAAAAACACCCTTCATGCAGTTTCACATTCTTTTGTTCACACTTTGAATCCTTAGAAGCAGAGATTTTGTTTTGCAAAGTCTTGCACAGAGTAGTTGGGTGTGTAGCTAAAGAAAAAAACCAGATGGACTATTTTTCTGAGTCTGTCCTGGAAGATGACTTGCTCCTGTTACTCCCTAGACAATGAATACTGATTTATGAAAAACAGCAAACAAGAACCATTTTAACTGCATGCACTCTCTATCCTGGATCTATATTTCAATAGATTGTGTTAGTACTCAAAATTTTATGGAATTCTTGAGTTTTTTGGGCTAGGTTTCGTGGGGGTTTTTTTGGGGGTGGAGATTTGTTTTGGTTTTGGCTTTTTTTTTAAAGTTTACTAGTTTACTAATAAATAATTTACTATTACTTCTAATCACTTCTTTTTTTTCCCCTGCAATTTCTTAAGAGTTGAAGAATATGTCGATATTAGGAGATTAAGAATAATTGCCCAGGTTTTCCAATGTTCTACAGCATTCTTAAAATGTGATCCAGGTATAGTGTCAATGGAAATTAATTTAAGAATGTAACATGATTTATTGTATTGAAATGAGCAAAGGCATTTGGACTTATTTTTTTTATTTTTATTTTAGTTCTTTGGCGTGATACTAACAGAGTAGAAATTAGTTAAGAGAGATTATGTTATACTTCCTA
>VWZG01009367.1:114606-125066 GCA_013396735.1 Grallaria varia | reverse complement strand
CACAAAAGCTTTTTTAATATATAACCATATCACATTACTGTAAAATATCAAGAGTACAGAAACACCTCTAAAAATATTTACCACACCTCTTCCCTACTAACAAGGAACATATAGGAAAAATTGTTCTTCATTTTATGGAGACATTGAATTGGAAAAATAATTAGATCAAATGTGTAAAACAATTGATGTAGAACTAGTATTAAATCCAAATACAAAAGAGCATTCTCAGGAGCCTGTAGTACATTGTGAAGTATGTAAAATATTTTCTTCTTACAGAATAAGATGAAGATCTCAATTAAAAAAAAAAAAATATAGGAAAGTGTGTTTGCATAATTGTGTATTTCTTACATATTATAACCATTCACCTTCTGTAAGAGGGGCCATAAGTGGCTCAGGAACCCTTTCAGATAGGTATTCCTAAAAGCAAATTCCAGAAAGCAATTAACTGGATTCATTCTAGTGCCTGATGCAATAGAGCATTAAATCTGTCACACTCCACTGCAGTGACACATGCATCAAGAAAACCATATTTAGTGTCCTTCTCTCCTGCAAAATCTGATAACTTATCTGTTAAAAAAAAATTAAAATAATAATTCTTAAGACTATATGTAAGGTGGAGAAATGAGAAAGACATTACTCAGGACCCGACCTTTCAGTAGAGATGCAGTTTGTGTCAGCACAGGAAAATCAACCCAGAAGTTAAGTAAGTGGCATCTTATGCTCAGGACAAACTTAAAAGTGCAATGGTTTGAAAACAAGGTTTCTCACCTTATAGTATCTTTGTGTAAAACCTGCCTCCAAGATCCTATCACCACTGTTAAGATACTTTGACTATGGTGCAGTAGCATCTTCCTTTAAGTTTTGATGGATTTACTGTTCCCTCTGATCCAACCCATGCAAATACCAGGTGGATCACATTCTGATACAGGAGAAAGACATTTTAGTTAAATAATTTCCTATGTTTTTCATAAAACATGCAATGTGCTTTAACAATGACAAAGCAGCGTATGGCACTGAGCAAGGAGGAAATTCTTTGTTAACTTTAGTATATTACCAGCATGAATATTTTGATAGGTTGTCACATAATTACTTAACATGTTTCACCCTCTCTTTTTCCTCTCCCATTTGGATTTCCTATTAGATAATAAAGTAGATCTTTACAGAGGTTAGAATTAATTGTTCCTTTTATCTCAAGGCAATCAACATCTGAAATGGAGAACTACATTATAACATAATTTGCTTTTTCTTTTTTTTTGAAAAAAAGTACCATTTCACAGTTTAAAAGAGGGCATGAGGAGTAACTGCCTGTCTAGAATACTGAGCATCTCCCCCTCCAAGCTCTCCCAGAGAAAACACATTATACAGAGAAAAGTTACAACTTTTTGGTCACACTGGCTTCTGCCAAGAAGTGTCCAAGTGCCCTTGGCCGCTCTGTCACAACAGACCAGGGTCTGCCATTTCAATAGGAAAGAGCCAGTTCTTCAACTAGATCTTGTCTCTGCTGTCAGAAAAGGAGTAGGAAGACCCCAGTTCCCTTCAGCATATGATTCATTTTTGTTCCAGCACTTCTGAAACTGAAGATCACCTCCATCCTCTGCAAAGATTCCACAAGAAAGCTTGAAAGCTGATTCCTTTAAGTATCACATATTGCTCTGTTCACTCTCCTCACTAAGATTTAAAATACCCATTCTGCTGAAGAAAAAATTCTTAAATATTCATCTCAGATGCTTCATTTGGAAGAAAAGTGGTGTCAAGTAGAGGAAAAAAAGTTAGATAACACCTCACCCTCATCTATTTTTTTCCCTAACAAAGAGTCCCTCACTCCAGAGTACAGAAATCTTTATTCTTCTGTGTTTGTAGCTTTACTCCTGCTATTATCACCCCATAAAATAAAGTAACATTTGAAGTAATATCTAAGGGCATTTGCATGGCAACCATAAAGAAGATTGGAGCACTTTGTTCCTTAGAAGTGTTCCAAGACCTCTCATTAAGAGTTCAGCATTTCCTTGTATGATCTGCTTCAACTGAGGCTTCCTACACCTTGATTAACTAGAGCTGATAAACTCTCTTAATGCAATATCTTACACCTTGAGAAGGGCAGCACATGCCTTCCTCAGGAAAAAGACACAAATGTTTCGTCAGTGTTGACCAGACCAAAAAGGAATTTTCTTGTCTGAATAAGAAAAATGGAAATGTGGTTAGGAGATAAGTCTGATCAGAGCAGTGTACAAGATAGAAATGAAAGAGAACCATAGGAAAAAGGTGGATGTGGTACTGTATTTAATCTCCAAAGTACTGCAAAAGAGCATGATTAAAAAAAAAAAAAAAAATCAAAACAAAAACTTAAGTGCCAAGGGGAAGTCCAAAGACCTGCCACACTGGGTGCTAAGGAAGTCTTAGCCGAGGAAAGTCCCTGCACTCCGTGACTGTAACTGCACCGTTAGAGACCAAATCAGGGGCTGAAGTCACAGCAACAACTGCAGTAACTCAAGAGCAAGGGAAAAGGTGAGACCAAACCCTCCAGGCCTGGCAGATGGTAAAAAGGAAGGAGATCTAGAAAAAGTGGTCTTGAAATGGCAGAGAGTGTGTTCACACCCTCAGGAAAGCAGGTGGAGCGCATCTGTGTATTTGCAGAGGTTAAGCATAGCAAATTTTGCATCATGGTTATTTGCTACTGGCACTAAGGCAATAGTATGGTAAGGAATAAACACTGTGTAACGTGTATTAAATTCTTTCCCAAACGTCACAAGATGTAGCACATTTACAGCACAGCACCAACATATAAATGCATTTTCAATGTTCTGTTTGTAAAATTAGTAATATCTTTTAAAGTCTTAATACAGGAATAGCATACCTAAATCCCCACATATAATAAACTGAAAGATACATTTAATTTGTTTTCTGTTGCATGAGACTATTTATCTTTCTAAATATTATTATAAATTTTCAAATGAAAATAATATAATTTCCAGCCTTAGGGACAAAAATGAAGACATGAAATGCAGAAAAATTCACTTACATTAAAAATAATCCTCATAATATTCTGTTTTGAAAAAGAAAGCTTATGCATTAATTAGCCCAATAATTAGACAATGATATTTAGATTACTTCCACCAGACTTTACATCATAATCTGAAGCACTGGGGGAAAAGCTGAGTAAATAAATACATTTTAAAAGTTGCTTCATAGAGAAACAATAGTATTTGATTCTTCTGCAAAATAGAAAATAGACTGCAATACTTGAAGAGGCCATATATACACATAAACAATGTTAATGTTATTTTAACATTGAAATCCAATATACCTAAAATATAATTTTGAAAATCTGCACCAGCATGGAAGGTAGACTTCTCAAGTTAAGAGTGTGCATTGTGTGCAGCCATTTAACCCAAGAAACCCTTTATTTCCAGTGAATGCACTTAAAAGAAAAATACTATTGCCGGTCAGTCTCAGCAATCATGAAGGGAGTACAGATAAATTTTTCCTGTTTGACAAAATTATTTAGAGTCAAGGGTGACAATAATATGATGATCAAGTTCACTTATGTTATAGTTTTTTAAGGGTTGTATCAACTTCCTCCTAATAGAATATGCTTTCTAATACTTGTCTTTAGACTTAATTGTCTGTATCAAAGTAAGTAAGACTGAGGGAGAGTATTACTTATTTCATGCTTGCTGACTGAAAAACGTCTATTATCTGGGGAGGTTAACTCCGATTGAAGTTCATTTTTTTTTGAATATGTTACATGCTGCTTCTGTTTGAAAAAGCAAAATTCACACATGCCAAGGTTTGTGTGTGAGATGCACCTGAAATACCTTTTCAGGCAAATAAGTGATAATTATTTGTGTATTCATAAACCTACAATACAAATCCAGATACTGCTTTAACGTCTGAAAAATAGAGGTCACAGGGAAGGAAAAAAAAAAAACCCAACCTGATTTTGGGATGGCTTTACAGTTTTTCCTTTTTGATTATTGCAGCAGTTGAGATGTTTTCTGCCTTCCAGCAAGAAAAAGTCAGCATATGAGGCACAGGGTCTACAGCCCAATCTGCTCTCCACTGGTTTTCCATCCATGGGATGATCCATGTGTTCCTGCCACTCTCTCACACAAGGTCATTTTCCTTCCTCGCCTCTCTTTTGTCCTTCCTTAAAATCATGTATCCTTCCATCACAGTGCACCCACCACGTGATCATGTGTTCATAAATGTCCAGTTAAGTGAAACACTATAGATTTAAATAGGCCCTTGTAAGTGCTGTTATGCTGAATGAAGAAAAAAGATACAGCATCCAAGAGATACGATAAATTGCCATAATGGCACTTTGTGATAGGCAATAAAGCACTTATTTCACTGTCAAATGGCTCTCTCAATCTGTTGTCCTTCTGAAGTCTCCAACTTAGGCATTCTTCTCTCATTTGAACATACATACACTCTACCATCCAAACTTCTTTAGAGGAATGACACACAAAAATAATGAACAACTATGTTGAGGCGCTGCACTCTCTCCTTAAGAAGAGAAAATATTCTGCCCATAGAATTCTGTGGCTCTCAGCCAGGAAATTACGAACTGAAATGTCTGATGCCATATCAAAATTACTATAAAAATTAATAAAAATACTTTTATTTCAAAATTTCAAATATTATTTTGGCAAAGATTTTCACATAAATTAAAATGTTCCATATTAATTAAGTAACATAAATAATGTCTCTGAGTCCAAAAAAATTCAAGGAACAAAAATTCAAACCCTCACATTTCCAGGGAATTTCCTTTAATGTGTGGTCTATTTGTAGCTAATTTCCACTTCCCAACAACTTGTAATGAAAACTCTTCATCTTTTTTTCTGTGACACTTCTGTAAGTTAATTCCTGGAAATTTGAAGGAGAAAGAAAAATGCAGTTAAATCAAAAATCACTGACGTGTTTACTGACTACTTTACTGCACAGATCGTGTGGTGAACATTGTACTTAACCGTCCCTACCAATAAAAAAAAAAAATTAAATAATCTTGGGAAATTACAATATGATAGGATAGACCTTCTGAATGCTTTCATATTGTAAATGTCACATGCAAAAATGTGGCCCTTCAAAAACAAATATTAAATACATTAAAATATTTTAATGCTATCTATATTGGATTATTATTAAAAATATTATAGAGGATCAACTTAATATAGCTAATAATTTTACTTCTTTAACGAGTTCAGTCAGTTATCCTGAATACCTTCCTTTAAAAGTGATGTTTACTGAAGTTATCATTTAAGAAATTAGTTACTTATAAGGAAAAATTTGGGTGTGTAAGAAAAAGATTAAAAAAATTATTCAAAGACCTGCTTCAAGAAAAAAACCCAATGAACAGTCAGGATTGCCTCTGCCACAATGCCCTTTTCTCACTGCTGTATGTAATGAAAACACCCAGGTGAAAACAGAAGCTTTTACACTATGGAAGAATACTGGGGCACAGACATCTTCGGGCTCGAGAGGATGCAGCTGTAGGCCTGGGAAAGCTGCAGAAAACATCACCTGTGTCCCTGGGGCAGGCCTGCAAAAGCAGAAGGAGTTGAAGAAAGCAACCAAGAATAAGAAGAGTGTGTTTTGAGATTTGCCAGCATGAGGAGAGGTGATATCCACCTATCAGAAGATGGACTAAGACTGATGGACAAGAACCCCTAGCTAATGATGTGTAGCAGAGACACTTATGGACAGTAGTAAAATAGTATAAAAGATTAGCTGTGTGTGAATAAAGTGCTTTTTTCTTTTGCCTTTTACTTTTCCTGACAAAGTCTTGAGCCTGTGTGTTTCTTTGACCGTTGTAACACTCCACCACATTTCAGGGCACAGACCAGCACCCTTGCTTCTTCTTCCCTTGCCCTCCCCTCTAAAAACCAAAAGTGGTTGGAAATGCAATAGCACTGCAAGAAAACCTCAAAGACTTCAGTAAACAATTAATTGCACCCACAAGACTTAGCCAGCCCTCCTCCAGTCGAAAATCAGCTCCCTGTAGTGCAATGATGAGGAGATAGGACCCTGGGCCAAAGGTTTCCTTTTCATTTTATCACAGCCGTTCACCCTAAACAAACTTGAATTAAAAATCTCTCCTTGCTGCTGTCAGTGGCAGGACTTATATACACACAGCCACTACAGGTGTTGCTAAAGCACTAATTCTAAATCAACTCACGTGTTTACAATGCACAGGGCAAACAAGCTGTCCAGAGACACACCCCTATTTCCAACTCCTGTGCAGGAGCCATTTACCTCTGTCACAAATATCCTCAGCTTTATAACGACTGTTCTTCCCTTTAGAAAAGATCTTTTCTTCTAAGAAAGAGCCAGAACACGTGAGTGTCATTCTACAGGGGTACCTGCCAGATCTCTGAGCAAGTTGTCATTCAGAGAAATGTTTGAGATTTAGGCAGAACTGTCACAGTAGAAAAGAAGTCTGCCACATCTCACCACCAGTCCAGCAACAAGTTAGGGAATATGGGTTCGTGTCCAGCTCAGGACTTTGATAACACAATATCTTAACCTTCCTTTATTTGATCTTATCACCAATCACATCAAGATGCTGTTATGGTAAGAGGGGGGAAAATCTTTACTTTTGAAGCCATAAATATCTTGGTAGCTTATTTAAAATCTTAATACACTAATTGCAATAAAACACAGTTATCATTAGTTCAGCTACAGTAATACAGGCCAGAACAAAACACCTTAACAGATAAAGCCAACTTTATTATTATTACAGTAGAAAACTTACTAATAACCCTTTCCCTGGTATTCCACTTTCCCTCCTGATATCTATCTGGGTCCTAAGGCTGCCACTTTCATCTTGGATAGCTAATGACACATATGTATCTACACATTAAATATAATTGTATACATATGGTTATATGTAAGTATATTTTACTGAGGTACATCTATACATGTATATATATTTGTGTGTGTATGTGTGTCTGTATCTATATATAAACACAAAGACATTGACATTTCCTTACCTTGGAACTTACAGACTGAAACGCTGATAAAGACAAACACACAGTTGTAGGTATAGTTTACAAAAATTCCCTCTTTTTTCAGGCAGTGTTGAGGTGACACACTAGAGATCTTTTATACCAGAAGTAACTGTTTCAAGGCAATTGCAGTACAAAGCAACAGCCAACCCAGAATGTCCTCTGCCCCAAGAAATCACTTGGACAAAAACTGCAAATAAAAGTCCCTTCTCAAGAACATATTCATCTCAGTTTTAAGGATTAAATACAACGCTTAACATTTTCCCACAGGTCAGCAGAAAATCAAAGACTGGCTTAATTAAGGTAAGAAACCAAATACCAAGTTCAATTCAGTCATAAACCAATAAATTCTGCACCTTTTTAGTGTCATAGGTTTCTGATGGACATCAAGGGGTTTAGGGCGCTTTTGAATTTTTACCACTTTATGAACTAAAAACAGGCATTAACCAAATAAAAGGTCTTGTTTTGATGAAAATCCCTCAACAGCTCAACAAAGGAGAGGACAGTACATCTATACATGTATATATATTTGTGACCACTACTGACTTCAGCATTGACATGACCACTAAGAGCCAAATTATTAGTTTCTTGTGCTCCTAATCTGAGAAAGCCATGTCACTCTCCCACTGTTAAACTTAGGAATTAAAACAGCTTATCCTCCGATATTTTGCATAATTAATTTTGAAACAATTACATACAGGAATCAAGGAAGTAAACAGTTTTTGGTTACAAGATTTTGATTAATGCTTGCACTGCTTCATTTTAATAACTATCAAACATAATTAATCTCCAAAACCCAGAGAGTTTAAGCACAGACCTTAAGTTATAACAAAGAAAAAAACCCTACTATCCATCATCACTTCTGTCATATTTGTGTTTGAATATATTTTGTGCAGTACAAAGGTTCTCACTGCAAGTAGAAATTGCTTGGGGTAGAAATCTGCCATGCAAGGCTGGTGGTCGAAATGAATCCTTAAGTATTCCCAACTAACAAGCCTTCTGGCTCTCTCCACACCATTTGCAAGTGTTCAAACACGTATTTCCCTGAGCTACTAAAAAACACCCTCTGAGCAGTTAAATGTTCTTAAGTCAGTATCTTTGTCTTTCTGACAACGTTAATAAATTAGTGCTGGAATTCATGCCGTAGGACATAATCATCTTTGGCATGATGACTGCTTGTGCTAGACTGTGCCATATGTCAAAGAATTACAAAAGCATCAAAAATTCTCTCACTCCACCCCAGCACAATCACACTCTTCCATTTGAGACAAGAATACAGCTTAATCCTAGAGCTTGGATGAAACTAGACTTCCCTTGTCTGGCATATAGGAGCTCACCATTTTGGTACAGGGGTTTTTCTTTGCCTTCTTTTTAGGATGTTGCTAATTGCTTTTTGTTGTTGTTTTATACGTGCATACATACATTTATATATGTAAAAAAAACAATCCAAAGATTTTGGACAATCAGACACACATTGTCTGAAGGTTTCTCAGCAGGTATTTCTTGAACTTTCAGCGCTAATATTTTCAGCCCGATTGTACTGCTTACTACAACTTTTGAGTGATGTTTTCTATGATAAAATAATACAAGATAAAAGAACACTGAACAAAAACAGATGGAAACTTGTTTCAGAATGTAATGCCCCCCTCTAGAGAAGGCTGTTTGCAGACCTTCGTTTGCCTCCCACCAGCCAAGATTAGTCCTATTTTTTTTTTTTCCCACATAAGAGTTTTAAGGGAAATTTATGGTTCACTTCAGGCAAAAAAAGATCCCAAAACCACACAATCCCATCTGCCTGTGAGCAACGTGTAGGATGTGCCATGTTGGGTGGTTACTGATAGCAGTGGAGGTGGGTGTTGGTCTCTGCTGTTGCACTCCCTGAATCTCCAACACATCACTTAGACAGCTTTGCCTGCCCCTATCTCTCCTTCATGTTTAGAAGGAAGAGGTATTCCAGTCTGATCTCTGAACCACTGAGGTAAAAAACTAAGTTTTGTCACTGCACTGCTAAGATTTCAGGCAGTTCTTGAGATATTTAAATTCTACCTGTCATCATAGCTCAGCAAGTAAAAGAACTAACAGATCATCGACTTAAATATACTCTACCTATTCACAGAAAGAAAATGCACAACATTTGGGAGCAAGGAAATGGATAGAAACGGCACTGCAATTTATAGGTCTGCTTTTGTCTAAGGCAAGAAATAATTACTCTCATTTAATAGGGTTAATTTAACATTATCAGTCAAATCACTTCCTCATTTTGAACACCACTGTCTGCAGTACCATGAAAAGAGGGAGAAATAGTTTTCCTAGTTGCATATTCTAAATATCAACCCAATTCAATTCTGTCATTTGAGTCAGAATCCTACTTAATTTTTCCTTTTGAAATGAGACTAAGCAAGGGACCTTTTCATTTTAGGACAGCAATGAAGATAAACCAAGAACAGAGTACAGTTTGAAAGTAGCGATTTCATACTTATATCTTTGGGGCATAATTGATAAGGGAAATAAATTTAGATAGTGCTCAGTAACCATGTTGTGCAGTCACAGTCTTTCACATATGTTGTCTTACATAATGAGGTTTCCTAAATAGTTACTGGGGAAAGAATCAGGCAAAGTTCTGAATTCTTAATTTGAGATAGATTAGTTTGTGCCATGTGAGGACAAGATAAAGTTTAGAAACAAAACACTTGACCCAAAAGCATAAAGTTTCATTTAAATATTCACAAGACAAATAAAAATTGATCTGTGAATACCATTCCTCTGTTTTTTGTTTCTCTATCTGTGAAGTCTATTTTGCATAGCTAGGATATTCACTGCACATTCCTTTTCTTTTTCCTCCAAGTGGAGAAACTGGAATCACTTTTCTATGGAAGAGGCAAACCCCCACTTTTGCTGTCACCATTCTTCAGATTATTTAATTGCTTTTGTTATTTTCAGTTGTTTGATCAAAACATCCAAACTTCACTTCTGTAAACTGTTAAAGAAGTTTGAATTTCCCGTAACTTGAGTTAGTAACCTAAATATAAATAAATATATTCATCTGCATAAAGTAGGTCTACAGGTACTTTTTTTTCACTATAATTACTTATTAGTTTAAACAGAATTTAAGATGCCTTGATTTCTTATATTCTTATGGTAATAACTGCTTTGATAATACCAAACACATTATTAATAAGCTTAACGAATCTGAATGTGAAAGCATTTTGGGTCTTCACAAGACACAGTCATTATCGCTAATCAACATTGGTACTGGGAAAAATTCAAAATGCACAAAAATACATCTTTGACATTTTGAGCCTATCAAAGGAACACCGTAGCTTCTTAAATTTTAGATAAAACTTCCTTCCTGTGATTTTTTATTTAGGAATTTTCTACTGAAGGATTGTACCAAACTGTTTCCAAAAAAAAAAAAAAAAAAAACAAAAAGACATTTAAGGCAGTATCCACTCTTTT
>VWZG01009367.1:89426-114228 GCA_013396735.1 Grallaria varia | reverse complement strand
AAAAAAAAAAAAAAAAAAAAAAAGGCAATTAATGCAGTATCAACTCTTTCTCTCCAGTGTAAAATAAAACATGCAGCTGTAGAAAAGAAACCAAAATTAATATTTCACTCACTCTTGAAGGTTTCTCATTAGTTCCTTTGTGCTCAATTTTATATTATAGATTCATGGAATCCCAGAATAATTTAAGTTGGAAAAGACCCTTAAGAACAGTAAGTCCAACTGTTAAACCAACACTGCCAAGTTCACCACTAAACCAGGTCCCTCAGTGCAACAGCTACATGTCTTTTAAATGCCTCCAGGGCACTCTCCTTTCAGGCAGTTGTAAAGAGCAATAATGACCCCTCTGAGCCTCCTTTTCTTCTGGATAAACACTCCCATCTCCCTCAGCTGCTCCTCATAAGACTTGTGCTCCAGATCCTTCACCAGCCTCATTGCCCTTCTCTTGACTCGCTTCAGCTCCTCAGTGTCTTTCTTGAACCAAGGTGGCTCAAAACTTAGCACAGGATTTAAGGTGCAGCCTCACCAGTGCCAAGTACAGGGGGCACAGCCACTGTCCCATATGGCAGGCCAGGATGCCATTGGCCTTCTTGCCCACCTGGGCACACACTGGATCATGTTCAGCTGCTCAGCATCCCCAGGTCCTTTTCCTCTGGGCAGGTTTCCAGCCACTCTTCCCCCAACCTGTATCATTGCCTAGGGTTGTTGTGACCCAAGGGCAGGACCTGGTACTTGGCCTTGTTGAACCTCATACCATTGTCCTCAGTACATCTATCCAGCCTGTCCAGATCCCTCTGCAGAGCATTCCTGCCCTCCAGCAGAGGAACACTCCAGCCTAACTTGGTCCTCTTGAAACTGACCAGGGGTGCACTCGATCTTCTCATCCATGTCAACAGGGAAGATATTAAACAGGGTTGCCCCCAGTACTCAGCCCTGGGGAACATCACTCGTGACCGAACTCCAAATGGATTTAGCTTCATTTACCACCACTCCCTGGGCCCAGCTATCCAGCCAGACTGTTTACCCAGAGAAGAGAGCACTTGTCCAAGCCATGATCAGGCAGTTTCTCCAAGAGAATGCTGTGGGAGACAATGTCAAGGGCTTTACCTACAGTCCAAGTAAGACAACATCTCATCCTTTCTCATAAGAGAAGATCAGGCTATTCAAGAGGGACTTGCTCTTCAGTCTCTGTATACTGGTTTTCTGTGGCCAGGGTTTTGGAAGCAGCAGGGCTACAGGGGTGACTTCTGTTAGAAGCTGCCAGAAGCTTCCCCTGTGTCTGGTGGAGCTAATGCCAGCTGGATGCAGGATGGGCTTCCTGCTGCTGGCCAAGGCTGAGCCAGTTAGGAATGATAGTAATGCCTCCATGATAACATATTTAAGAGTACAAAGAAAGTTACTGCACAGTTGAAAATTGCAGGAAGGGAAGACCAGAGTGAGAACGTGTGAACAACAATGCAGACACCAAGCTCAGTGCAGATGGAAGGGGAGGAGGTGCTCCGGGTGCTGGAACTGAGGTTCCCCTGCAGCCCATGGAGGACCATTGGGGTGCAGAGATCCACCTGCAGCCCGTGGAGGAGTTCACATTGGAGTAGGTGAATGTCTGAAGGAGGCTGTGGCCCTGTGGGAGGCCCATGATGGAGCAGGGTCCTGGGAGGGACCTGCAGCCCATGGAGAGAGGAGCCCACACTGGAGCAGATTTTTTCCCTGGTAGAACTTGTGGCCTTGTGGGGGACCCACGTTGGAGCAGCTTGTTTCTGAAAGACTGCACCCCATGGAGAAGGGACACATGGACAGCAGTTTTACAAAGAACAGTTCCCCATGGGACAGACTCACTTTGGAGAGGTTCATGCAGAACTGTGTCCCATGGGAAAGGCACCACGGGAAGCAGGGGAAGGACTCATCTCCCTGACAGTGGCAGAAACAACTGACCATAACCCCCATTCCCCATCTCCCTGCACCACTGCGGGGGGAGGAGGTAGAACTTGGAAGAGAAGAGGGGAGAGGAAAGGTGTTTTAAAGATTATTTTACCTCTCACTCTTTTACTCCAGTCCTGTTAGTAATAAATTTAATTAATATCCCTAGTTTGAGGATGTTCTTCCCATGATGGTGATCAGTAAGTGACCTCTCCCAGCTCTAATCTCGACTCATTAGTCCTTCATTGTTTTTTGGGTTTTTTTTCTGTTCTCTGTGCAGTTGAAGGGGGGAGGGAGAGAACAGCTGTAGTGGCTGCCTGCCATCCAGCCAGGGTCAACCCACTATGCTGGGTCTGATCTTCTGGTTGTCCTGCCTGTGCTACATGATGGAACTTATGATGATTTGCACTGCGACCTTCCCCAGCACCTAGGTCAGACTGGCAGCACTGCAGTTCTCCATAACTTCCTTTCAGTTTTTCTTGTAGATGGGCAACACATTTACTAACCCCCAGTCTCCCAGGACCTCTCCAGTTAGCCAGGACTGCTGGTAAGTGATTGGAAGTGGCTCAGTGAGCACTTCTCTCAGCTCCCTCAACAGTCGTGGGTGGATCCCATCTGGCTCCACAGGCCTGTGTGTCTCTAAGTGGTGCAGCAGGTCACTGACCATTTCCCCTTGGATTATGGGGGCCTCATTTTATCTCTGAGTTTCATCCAAAGTTCTCTGTGCAGCCAGGCCACTCTGCTGCTGGGTCACCTTTCAGCATATGGGAATGGCCTTTTTCTGAGTCTGTAAAATTTCCTTCCTGAAGAATATCATAGTACTTATGATATCATAATACTTACGAAGTGGTGGTAGGAGTAGAAAGCATTTAAGAGACAAATACCATTATTTCATATTTCAAGTTACTGTATTTTGATTCTGAAGGCAAAATTAGGATGTGTCTCTCTGTCTCCTAGTGTGCTTCCTGTGTCAGATAAAGAATTACTAGCCAAATATTAAATGAATATATGTTGCACCTCAAGTTCATACATCTGTGTTATTAAAGTAAAAGGAAATAAAAAGAGTTAACAAAAATAACAGTTGAAATAATAGGTTGATTCAGAATTCCTGCCTCCAATTGTGAAGCGGATAGATAGGTATTGGGTTTACTTGTAAAGTTGCTTATCCAGTTCTGTGAAATCATTTTTACTTCAGTCAGTCATACCAACCTTCATTTGTGTTCAAAAGGACCCTGAACTCACAGTATATCCTCAGTAGATTCTGTCAAAGGATAAAATTCTTGGAATCTACAGAACGGGTTAACAAAATCTTAAAATATAAACACATTCACTAAATAAAAATTAAATTCTATTTTTTTATCTGGTACAATGTGGCATTTTTAAGTACTTTCTTGCAAAATACTTCAGAGAGGACATTTCAGTTACTATCTCAGGCTATAAGTGTACAGAGACAAGACATTTTTTCTACCTCTCAATTTGTGAAGTCCAGTGTGCTTGCTCAGAGGGTAGAAAGAGTTGCAATAAGAGAATTTCTACCTGTTTTAGGCAATAAACCAAAATAATGGACAGCCTTTCATATCTGATTAATTCAGGAAAGAAAAGCAGGAAAAAAGTAGCAAATTTTGATTTGTATTGTATTTTTCAAAGGAATTTAGAAGATAAAACTATATTGCAATGGCAACATTTTTTCCAAGAGGAAAAGACAAAAAAAACAAGTCTTGGATCAAAATGGGGGCTCTATTTTTTTCATTTACAAAAATAAAAGTGCATGTTTCTCTCTAACTGGTAAAATGATAAAAGTATAAAAAATATTTTTTATTGAAACTCCTCTGTTTGCTATAAGGGGTGTGTGGGTATGTGTTTTGGGGGAGGGGTTTGTTTTGTTTGTTTGGTTTTTTTAATAAATGTTTGCTTTCTTCAAGCGTTAAGGGCTTCTGTGGTTTAGAATTCCACCCGTATTACTATCACTTATATCTAGTCAAAGCATATAGAATAAGCAATGCCTCATTATAGCTCCATTTCTGGATGATGCATTAATGGCTGCCATAAATGTGACAGAAATACATTAAGGATGTTTTTGCTGAAATTTGAGAAGTAGAAATCAGAGACAGGCTTTACAAACTGCTCACACCTTACAAATCAAAAGTGTTTTCTGAAGCCTGACCCATGTGTTCCCAAGGCACTGGTTTCAATGAAAGCTAAATCACTTTCCCCATTAGAAATTAGTTTTAGAAACTTTAGTAAATCTACTGAGACTTGAATTTGAACAATAAATCCAGATTTTGTGAAGACATGGCATTACTTAATTGTGCATCTCTAGTTTTCATGTTATTCCTGCATCTAGTGATAAGCGTAGGCACACTTCTAGAGTTTATAATTGATTCAAGCAATTAATCTTAAGGACCTTGGCTAAATTTGAACATATTTCCCAATGATATACAAAATACTAAATTTAGGCTTTGATTATGTTATGTGTGATATTATTTTATATTATTATCATATAGAATTTCCTACACTGAAACCAGAACACCTACATTAAATTTTTCTGAATTTAAATTAGCCAGCTACATTGAATTGGTCATTATAAAATAATGACATTTAAAAAAATTAAAAAATCAAGATTTTGACTTGGCAATCTGTTGAAAGCCAAACATTTATCTTCATACTCTTAGCTTTAACCTTTTTGGATGGCTTGTTGTATAGCCTGCCTCCCCCATTGCCTAGAGGTTCTTTGCCTCTCCAGTTGTAAAGTTGATTTGCTGTCAGAATATTCACTTGATTTTTTTTCCCTTTCAGACCTTCAAAGAAACAGGAAAACACCACCTTTTTGCTGGTCAAACAACAAAATACGCAGAAAGAGCCACTCCACAGCTGCAGTCGTAGAGACTGTCCTCAAACACACTGTGTATGATGTTAAGCACACAGTGTCTCTTTGACTGTCATTAACACACATTCATGATGACATAAGGAGTGTGTTGGAGGCTAAGCATTTTCATCATTAAGAAGTTCAGAGTCTGTTACATCCACTAAGTTGCAAGAATATAATTTTAAGTAGGTTTTGTGTCTAGTTACTTGTAACTATTAAATATGAGCATCTCCAAATCAAGTTTTTAAGAATAATCACCACCAGTCACAAACACCAGTTTAACGAGACCTCATAAAGCAATTATTAACTACATTTAAAACTAAAGACAGACAAGGATGGGGATATATATTCAACGTATTTCTGAAATTCTTAGCAAGTACAAATATTTTAAAAATAATAAAAAAAAAATGCTCATGCATGCATGAAAAAGCACATTCCAGATTTAGGAGCTGTCCATAAGACCTTAAACAGAAAAGGGTATCCTTTCTCTAAGGTAAACCATGTTAAAGCATTTAAATAACATACAGTGTGCATAAGGAAATTCAGGTACTTAAAACATGTTGACAACATTTCTTACTTTTGGTGTTTCATTTTGATTTCTTGGGTATCTAAACCCACAATCCTGATGGTGCAGTTTGCCAGTACTTCTAATCCACTCCATATGTGAAGCTGCAGTAGTCTATGTCCGTCCAAGATTCAGATGCATAGACAGTCCTTTAAGGAAGGGAGAAGTGGTTGGTTTATTTTAGAAGGCAGCCAAATAACACATTATTGTCACCTCTGACCTTTATATGAAGTGGTCTGAAGAAGGGAAAAGCTATTTCATATGCTTTCCTTTCAGTATGATCTCTCATTTTGACCTTTCAGCAGTCCTGTCACAATAGGAAGATCCAGGCTAAGCTAAGGACACAATCCATATTGTTTCTTTCAATAAGCAGCAAGAAGAAACTATTAACAAAATTAGACTGCAAGCATAGTAAAGGAGAGCCTACTCTCACAGACTGGTAATAGATTTTGTTTCCTGTTTGGTAGGATTACATTCTGTCTCACCAAAGGCTGCTGAGGTAGGTGAAATTAGGGATGTAGGAACCAGAGTCCTGCTCATCATGGGGCTTCTTTCTTGATTTATCCATTCTACAGGATCTCAGCTTCAATAGCAGAAGCTAAATTATCATTTGTCAATTTCAATCAAGACTATAATTTAGGTCTTAGATTTAGGAGACTTGAATAGAAGTTCTAAATCCTAACCTCTTATTACAATGCACCTGTTATTAATTGGACAGATACAAGTCCTATGCTTTAGCATAGTGAGTTATCTTGGACATACTCAAAACTCAGCTATGTCCTCAGCAACCTTCTCTAGGTAGCCATGCTTGAAGAAGAGGGTTGGGATAGACAATCTCCAAAAGTGCCTTCTAAAATCAACCATTCTGTGAATTTACTTACCTGCTTCTTAGTTAGAGCAAGCAAAAAGTTTCAGCAATCCCAGTAAAGCCAGTGGACAATCAACTAACCCTGCCCTTTCTGCCTGCAAAACAAAACCCAAGATGAGCTGAACCAGTGACCATTGCCCCTCCCTGTATCTGTACCTGTCTCTTGGACAGCATCACATCCAAGTTTGCTTCCCAGCGATGTGACATCACTCACCCTAAGCGTGAAGGTCACAGCACGGAACACGCATGTAATATTTGTTGTGTTTCTAATTTATTAAAACATATTTATGAAGATGATCCTTTATATGTGATCACTGAGCCTGCAGAAGCAATGTAGGATGAAGGGAAAATTAGAAAGCAGTGCTCTTTTCCCGACAAGTGGGAAGAAGGGCCTGGTACTGTCAAGCATGAACACCAATAACATGCATTACCTTTAGCCAAATGGCAATGCAGAAGCAATTTTCCCTTCTTCCTTTCTTCCTATGCTTGAAGAGGATGCAACTACTTTTTCTATTTTATCATTTTCTCTGTCCTTCCATCAAAAATTAAATGTTTTACACATTTGTTATTTTCTTTGTTGCTCCCTGGATACACTTTGGCACATCTTAAACTTGCCCTCTTTAAATCCTGAGTAATTTATTATTTGTGGTCCCGGTTTGTACCCTTGGAGCTGCTGATACTGTCCTGCACTTGTGCTCTCAAGGCTTTTGCTATCATCATCCTGTGGCTGTGCTCTCAGAAGACCTTGCTATAGCATGAATGAGAGGTGAACTCCTGATTTTTGGCCAGTTCCTCCTACTTCAATTTATGACTTGGTTAATTTAACAAGGTGATGTTTGGTCAAATGTTGGGCTCAATGATCTTGCAGGTCTTTTCCAAACTTAATGATTCTATGATTCTATAACTGTGAAGCATAGTTTTCAAAGCATCTGAGCAATGGCAGCTCACAACTTCTTAGAGCACAGAGAAGGGAGAGAACTCCACTTCATATCAAAATTAACCCTTCTAATTTATGCTTTTGCACTTACAGTTAAAATAGCAGTGTCAAGTACTAACTCACCCATTATTGGTCCAGTGCCTAACTGGTATCAGTATTAATTATTAACTCTACCACAGAGGCCACAGTGATTCTGACAGACTCCAGAGCCAAGGTAATGGAAACCATAGTCTGGTTTTAGAACACAAAGACTCTGAATGCTTCACAGGTCAGATATTTATTCTAATCCAGATTTCATACATTATATAAATACTTATATTGATAAATAAAACACCTCCCCCTGCCCAATACACATTTAATTGAATTATGTAAGTCATATACCAACGATAGATGCTTTTATCACATTTTGTAGAATCATAGAATGTCTTGGGTCAGAAAGGACCTTAAAGGTCATCTAGTTTCGACCCCTCTGCTGTGGGCAGGGACACCTTCCACAAGAACAGGTTATTCAGAGCTCCATCCAACCTGACTTTAAACACTTCCAGGGATGGGGAATCCACAGTTTCTCTGGGCCACCTGTTCCAGCGTCTCACCACTCTGACAGTCAAAAATTCTTTCCCAATTTGTAATCTAAACCTACTCCCTGTCAGATTGAAGTCATTTCCCCATGTCCTTGTAAATAGTCTCTCTCCATGTTTCCTTTAGGCTCTCTTCAGGTACTGGAGAGCCGCAATTGGGTCACCTCAAACCCTTTTCTTTTCCAGACTGAACAAACCCAGTTCTCTCAGCCTATCTCTCTCCCTTTTTTTTTTTTCCCTTTCATTTGAGAGCTACTCTCACAAGTTTAAGCCCCTCATCACTAGCCACCCTACTTAGCAAGAAACACAGGCACATGAAAATAATGACTGATGCTCAGCTCTGCAGGCAGAGAGTATTTGTGAACACACTGAGCCAGAAGAGCTTACCCTGTAGAGACCCCTGTACAACAAAGTGCCTCAGGATCAGAAATGGCCTGTGCTGATTACCTGCTGTTACCTCAGCTCTGACTAAGTCCCGGGTTAAGCATGCTGCTGTGGAAAGGCAGGCCAGGAATAAGTTTGTAATGTCATGTAACAAGCTTCATATATTAAGAAATAAGACATCATCTTTCTGCTTACTGTCTTCTTAGGAGCAAAATGTAGTAAGGTGATTAAGATATCTTTAGCACATCATTTAAAAAACCGTTTAGCATTTCCTCTTTTCATAACAACTACAGTTTAACATATACTACTTTATTTTCTCAGTATGGTTTTTTTAGTTAGTATTCCTTGCCTGTATGTCTTGTCTTTATGTAAAAAACCCTCATGTTTCGTTTGATTGCTCTGCTTTCACTGAATTGGCATGCTTTGTAGAGAGTGTTGGGAAAAATAATGTTCTTTCTGAAATAATTTTAAGACGCATGAATAATTTTTGTCACAACGAACACACTGTAGATCAAAAATTGCCATCATGTAATATCTCAGCCTATGCACCTAGAAAGTTAGGATTGTATTCCATACAGTATGGAATAGATCATGTTCTAAAAGTGAAATTATATTATTAATGGGAGGAGACTAAAGGGAAGGACTGGAAGTTAACCCTGAAAATAACTTTTCCATCATCTCTCAGGAAGGAGATTCTACTCACTCTAAAATTAAAAATACATTCCAGTTGACTTCAGTGTTAAACAGATTAAGCACTAATAAACAAATCAATTTATCACCTGTGTGGGTAGACTTCAGCTGGCCTGGAGTCTCTGTGGAATAGTTGAAGTATGCTAGGAACCTTCTGCACGCATCAGGGTGATATGCACGGAAGGAAAGGCTGTAACACCTGGAACAGAAATCCGGTCTCTAAAGTGATGAGTCATGTTTACTGACATGCGCGGTTTGTGTGTCTAATTAGGAATTATTTACGTATAGAGAAACCAATGGTCCTTGGACATGTGTTCATACTCAGGTCTATAAGAATCGCAGCCTCTGATACAATAAAGTTCCTGTTCCTGTCCTGTTTTTGGAACAAGCCGTGTCATTTCTTTGACCCACCTCCTACCTTACGATGACAATCACCTACCTTTTTAGCTCTCTTTTATTCTTAGCTTTAGAAAAAACTGATCCAATTTGAAAACAGAAGCAAAAATTACTGCAATGTATCGTATCTTTTGTTGCTCAGAAAGAGCACCATACATTCAATTGCCCATTTTTATGAGATAAAAGAACGCACAAACATGGTTCTAAACAAACACGTCTCTGTGCTGGATACTGTATAACACTATGAAACAATCCTGAACTCAGCTACTCAAACAGGTTTTTAAAGCGAGATAGTCTGGATAGAATAGGGAATCAAAAGCAATTGAGACACCACTGAATATACGTTAAAGCAACAGAAAAAATTAGTCAGCATAAAGAGGTGTAAAACTACTGATAGCAGAGAGAATATGAGCACCAGGGGTATCAGGGCTGAATTCATGTGTGACTTGAACCGGCATATGCTTAGTCATAAATTCTGAATGTCATCCTGGGTCTATTTATCACCAAACTCAACAGACTCAGATCTTTTTACTCATGTTTAATATAGATATATTAAATCCTTGATAACTCTTTTAAGAATTATTTAATGCATTAAATACAACACAAAAAAGTTAGTTAAGTCTACTACACTTACTGTGGAGTATATAAGCTTTTGATTACCTCTCCAAACAAACTTGAGGAGGATACTCTATGGTTGATGTACCGTCTTTGTTAGCGCATAGCACTGATATGTACTTCAGCACTATGCATGAAAATACCTAATTTAATGACCTAGAAATAGATCATTATGCTGGGTTGGAAAAACACTTGTGTTTTCTCTTCTTCATGACCCACTTATTTTATAAAATTATTATCAAATACTCTGATTCTCTGCTCATATTCCAGATGCTTATAACTCATGGAGCTTGCGTACTGGTTAGACACTTTAATAACCTGTTACATTATAAACATGAAATCTAAACATATGTCCAAACATCAATGTAATCATTATATAGTAGTGGTTTAGCAACATATTATTAACAGAAAGCAATATAAGAAATGTGATTATAATAAAGGATAATTTGTTCCTGAATGCAGTTTACAATGTAGCAGAACTTTGCTTTTAGTATTTTAACAACATCTTACTTCTTCCTAGTAAGACACAAAGCAGTAATATCATTTTCACAAGGAGTACAAAAGAAACCCATATTTTCTGTATTGTCCTTGCTCATGTGTGAACAAGAGACCAGAATCCCAGCTGCATTTATATCATGAAACACAGAAAAGAGTAACAAGGTGTGTACAACACGTTAAAAGTCACACTCAGAAGCACCAAGGTGAGTTGAGGTACTGCCTGCATCAGGCAAAATCCAAGGATTACTTCATTTACACACAAACACATGTATACATGTACACACACCCGCAAGCAGGGATGGATGTATGAATGTGCCCGCTTTGGGCAGAGATTGTTCTGATCATCAAATCAGATCTTCCATCATCACAGACAGCCATTTGTTGTGACTAGTCTACCAGAAACCTGCATAATCTGTATTGTTTTGCCTTTTCTTAAGTCTCTTTCTTAGGATTCCTTAGGATTTTTACCTAAGAAATTACATCAATGAGCTTTCTGCTGTTCCTCATGTCTTGTGATTCATTACTTTTAACTTTGAAAAAGGTGAGATGGGTACAGAAGCTCTGACAGTTGTTAGTGGGTATTTAGGAGGATTTAAGGCTTGTGATACAGATTGATATCTCCCCATAATCCTGTGAGAGAGAAAGTATTCTGAGGGAAAAAAAAAGAAACATCTATATCCTTTTCTTAATATCTATCTACTTGAACATTTCACCCTGTAAGGACTTCAGGTTAGAGTAGTTAAGGTCTTTCTTTGAGGCCCTGTGTTCCTCAAAAGTTCACACGACAACTAAGGAAGATGGAAGCACTATAGACAAAAATAATCATAAGCTTATTACTAATAATTCATAATCTCTGGTACTTTCTGCAGTCTACTGATAAGCCAACAGTCAAAGGAAATGTTCACCCTCATTGAAAGTGTCAAAATCTGTACCAGAGATAAGTGTGGTGTAAGAAGGATTATGACTACTTATGATAAAATTGTTTAGTCTCTTATTTTATGCTTGTTTTGGACAAAACAAACTGGCTACCATTTTTCCTGACAATAGGTATTTTTATTCAACAGAAGAATAGTCGCATCCAACATTCAAACCCAGACATTTCCTATTCAGTGAATGAACTGAGGCTGATATAATTAGTAGATGAACAGCAATGTTTCCTAATTTGTTCACCCCTCCTAACAAGAGGTGATATTTCCTCACCCCACAAAAATCATAAATCAGCTTCTGCACTGTTCAACAGAATATTCTTACATGGGGATGCTGGAAACAACTTAAGCTATAACAGAATAAAGAAAATTAAGGGGTAGGAGTAGGGAGGAGGAAGAGTGAATTTTAGATGATTTAAAATACGATTCATTGTTTGACTGCACACAAAATAAATCAAATTTCATTCATTCATAAATCTCCCTGTTATAAAATACAATTAACATCCCATCATGCATCTTTAACTTATCATAGTCAGCCAGTTATTTGAAAGTGTCTTGGTATGGTGTCAGGTTTTCAGTTGTTTGGTGTGACTGCAAATGTGCTGAGTTTCTGCCAAGAAATAGAAAGAATGACTACTTTAGCCTTGAACTGCATAGATATTGGTTTCAGAAGAAACACTGAAGTAGGGGGGGAAAGGGATCATTATATAGAGAATCAGGGTAACTGAGTTAAAAAATAGCCTTGGTACCCCTTCATATTTAGAAAAGCCCATATTGAGTCTCTCCCTTGCATCCTATGCAAGAAGTAAAACTGCTAAGGATAATTTTCTATTTAATAAAGAACATAATGAATTTCCAGCTGTTTTCCCATTTAACACTAGAAATTATTTTCATATATCATAAGAAATTAAGTGCATTTTTTCCTATCCAATGAATGTGTATAACAGGAGGTTCAAGAATATCTAGGCTGGCACATGAACTTCTTTGTTAAAATTTCTTAGGTATTCAAGATCCCTTTCTTCTCCGTTCTAGTCTTTATTCTATCCGTTACCTCCACTGATTTTTCTTTTGTTTTAAACTCTTTTAAACCAGTTTAAGAAGCACATAGTTTACCTGTTTCAAATTTACAATCACTATATTATAAGATATATACACAGTCCTGAAATAACTTTATTTTTTTATAACTTTATCTTTCCTAGTTCTCTGTTTCTCTCCGTTTGCCTGCAAGGTGTTTTCAACAAAGTAGAAAGAAAGTTTTCTGAAATGTTAAGCTTGCAACTGAAGTAGACAATACCCCTGATTGTATTTTCATCCAGGCATAAAATTTGAAACAAGAAGAACATGTACATGAAGAAGAAATTGCCAAGTGTTACTCAGTATTCATTGCTCAGGCTTCGTATTTGCACTTGGAATAAACTACAGTATAGTATCATTCAGCTGAATTTGACTTTGTGGACAAGAAAGTAAAATTGTATTGCTACCAACTTGAAAGTCAGCATGGTACAAGAGGGATGCAGTTCTGTATATTTGTCAAATTTGATCATCCTAAAATAGTGCATTAATTTTAAACACATTCACTTTCATATATAGCCTGTATACAAACACTTTAAAATTTATACTCTTTGCAAAAAAACTGCCTGATTTTGGAAAACACCCCAAGCCTGGTGACAATGTTTTTACAGAAATGTTGCCGTTATTGTAGAGAGAGGAAAGCATCACAGAGTTTCTGAAATGTTGCTGCAGAACACAGAAGTACTCCATTACCCTCCTACAAGGTATTCCATGATCAGCTCAGGCCAGCGAGAGGCACTTTCACTACTTCTGGTTTCTGGAGTACCAGCTTCCAAATTGGCTCATAAATCATCTCCTGGGGACACTCTTAGGACTGTTCAGACAAGGTGCTGAAGAGGGAGGCAGTCATTAAAATGGAATCAATTTCCCTGAGAACTGTTATATAGAGAACCAGGCACTGTTCAGAGTTTTCTGTTATCATGAAATCACTCAACCTACATTAAAATAAAAGCTTGAGGTTTTGTTTACAGTATCTAAAAAGAGAAAACCGATGTATATTTATCTAAACCAGAGCTGAGAAAGCAAAAATGTTGTGAATAACAGATTTACTCTACGTTTAACACCAAGTGTCTAAACCTGCACTTACTTGACTTGTAGAAGGTTTTCCTGACACACTGTTTGTCACAAACTGTTCTGCCAAAAAACTCCACATTTTTACATCGTACACCAGTTTTCACAATTAACTTCTTTTTAGTATTCTGTATAGGATTTAGAGTGATTTAACCTTTTCCTTACTCCAAATAAAATAAAATAAAACGTAAAGAAAAAAACTTACTGAGGAAATAGTCTTCTCTTTCTCTAACACTCACATTAAACAAATTCCTTGGTGGTGCAAATTTTTATCAGATCAAGTGTCATCTCCTGTACCCAACTGTACTCAAACAGCTGCTTATAACAACACAGTTACAAGTCTGTCATTGTTCCCTATATTCCTTATCTCCAGTAGGGCTTGTATTTCACATTAGTGGGTATGTTAACAAACATACTGCTAAAAACAATTCAGAAGTTAAATGTTTCCAGTTCAAGCTCCTGAGATGAAATATTAACCACTTCATAGTAACAGAGCTTTGAGGATAATCACACGCATCTACTACCGAGAGATACTGCAACAGATATTTTGAAGTCAATCACTTGAAAATACAGAAGATTTAAAAAGAAAAGCCATTCAGCTAACTAGGATGGGAACATTTATTCTAAAAAAGTCAGTAATGTTCAGATTTTGCCCTCCACAACTAAAGAAGTTACATAAAAGAAAACATTTTCCCATTTTCCCTGGTTTATGATTACCTGCAGTGACTCTGGAAGAAATTTTCACTTTATTTTAATTTCCACTGATGTCAACATTCCTCCTGGAAATGGGAAACCTCTTTTTCTTTTTAGATATGAGAAGTATAAACAAATACCATCTGTAGTCATTGAAAAGTAGATTCATTCATATACATATGAATTCATACACATTCCCATCATGTGGAAGGGGATAAACACAGTTAAAAAGTGGAGAAAATGTTGAGTTGCTCTAATTATATTTAGTTCCTGTTCATCTGTGCAGCACTGCAGATGGGGTCTCACCAGAGCGGAGCAGAGGGGCGTAATCCCTTGACCTTGAAAGAACCAAAGAAACAAAAGTCAAAGTGAGCAGACAATACCATTTATTCTCTGTGGACACACCATAAATGTTTGAACAGATTTCTTACAGATGATTGTACCATGTCCAAAGCAATCCTTGCATTGCTTTGTGTTGCATCGATGCCATAGGAACAGTGAACTTGAACGGTTATTTCTGCTCACAAAAAAAGGCCTAATTACCGTTATTGCAGATTTTCCATGTGGATGTACTCTTGCATTGAATACCAGCACATTACCTCAAGGAAAAGAAAAAAGTAAGTATAGGTATGAGAAATTACATCTAAGTAATAGCACTGTATGCAACGTATTCTTTTCTTCTACAATGAAGTATTCCTTCATCTGTATCAAAAGAAACACTACAATAGTGGTACAAAAAGGAACAAATAACCCATTTAATTCCCCAAACATAAAACTTTTTCTGTTTAGCAAATCTTGCAAGACCGTTTGCATGCTACTTTGTGGTGTTTCTCATCTAGTGACCACCAATGCCAACAAGGCTGGATTTTTATACCTTTCAACATAATTTGGTCACGTTGGGGATATATTTACTGCATTTTAAAGTATTGTGTGAACTATTTTAGTTCACATTTATGTATTTATTGTCTGACATAAAAATTACGTTGCTATAAAAAATAATCCTAAATTCATCGGAGAAAAAAACTTTTCAAAAAATATAAGTGTATGAGAAGTCTTTGGGAAAGCAAAACTGTGCTTGTTCTACATATGAAGTATGGGAATGTTAATAAACAGTTTTTTGCATGGTATTAATATTACACACTAAATTTATAAAATTCTGATTTTTTTTTAACACTAGAGCTCACAATTAAAAGTTACAGAGGAGTTTTCATCATCTATTGTGAAAATACATATGAATTACGTCTTACCACTTTTGGAGAGTTTGATTCTAGAAAATAGTATTTCATAATGAATTTTAAGTCATTTATGTCACGTTTATTGATGTTATTAATCTTCTAGAAAACAAGTATCAGACAAAAGCCATCCTTTTTTGAGTAGTTATAATAGTGCATGATACCATAGACTTGCAGGAATTAGAGCAGATCATTCCTGGGTCACCTGCTTGAGATGCTGCATGCAGAAGACTCATCCTGCATAGGATATAAAATGAAATTTTACTTAAATTTAATTATTTTTTGCTTAAATTAAAAGCCTCCTTCAAGAAAGCCATCTCATTCTGAACTGGTGACATTTATGTGCTTAAAGCCTATAGCTCTGTCAGTGAATGAAGCTACCTAAAGAAGAAAAGAACAGCATTATCATCAAAACTTATGATACTCATTAAGTCTTTTGATGAGCATAGGTGAATTTAATTGCTCTTCAGAGCCTGGAAGATAAATCGTAAAACCTGCATACAAAATTAACAAGATCACCTCAAGAAACTGGTGGCTCCTTATTGACATCCCTGAAAATAAAATGGTCTTCATATATCACCTGGGGATTCATCAGTTTTGAGTAACGCATTTACCATCTGTGCCCATCCCAAACTACTGATAGAATGTTGGAACTTCATAAATATTCTTGGGTAAGCAGCTCCCATATTTCCCCTGGTGAGCGAACAGATAAATATTCACAGCTCCATTTTTCTAATACAGAAGTAGTGGAAGTAGGCAGCCCAAATAAAAGCATACTTCAGGTCAGGAAACCTTGCTTAGGTTCATAGAAAAGGTCTCCAATTTGCTGTATGAAATCAAAGGGGATATCACTTGCTTCTTAATCTGACTAAATAAAGTATTATTCAGTCCCTAGATCTGGTTTTTATCTATTTCTGAGGTGCCCATTCTTTGTCTGACACCCTCTCTTACATCTACAGCTCCAGTCATCTGAATGGCTGGACCCTTTAACAACTCTAAGGAGAAAGCAAAGGATGAAAGGTTTTAGCAATGAACTTATTAAAAGCTTTTCTTCTGGTAGAAAACCAGGGAGGCTGGAGAAAAAGGAAAAAAAAAAAAAAAAAAAGCCATATGTTTTAATGATTCTCCCTGTTCTTTAATTTTCCAAGGACAAGTTGGAGGGAGCTTTGAGCAACCTGGTCTAGTGAACGGTGTCCCTATCCATTGTAGTGGATTTGGAACCATATAAACTTTAAGGTGTCTTCCACACTAAACCATTCTTTTATTCTGTGATTCTTTGATTCTGGAGCTTTCATAGCATCTTGTTAGAAGGTCAGAGTCCCTCCTTATTGTTCTCCAACCCTGATAAAACACCTCTCCCATGAGGAAAGGCTGAGGGAGTTAGGATTGTTTGAGCTGGAAAGAAAAGGCTTTGGGTCACCTAATTGCAGCCTTCCAGTACCTGAAGGGAGCCTACAATAAAGCTGGAGAGAGACTATCTACAAGAGCCTGTAAGGACAGGACAAGGGGTATGGCTTCAAATTGAGAGTAGGTTTAGATGTGATATTAGGAAGAAATTCTTTACTATGAGGATGGCGAGGCAGTGGCACAAGTTTCCCAGAGAAGCTGTGGGTGCTCCAACGCTGGCAGTGTACAAGGCCAGGTTGGATGGCTCTTTGCGCAACCTGGTCTGGTGAGAGGTGTCCCTGCCCATGGTAGTAGATTGAAATGAGATGATCTTTAAGGTCCCTTCCAACCCAAACCATTCTATGATAACTTTTGATAGCCTTCTCAAGGATTCATCCATAAACCCAAGTGTTAAACCAGAAGAGCAAGAGAGGATCCATGAACTACAGGTTAAATGAAAACATTGCTAAAAAAAGTGATAGAGGTCTTCCAAGAAAATATGAAAACATTATTGCAAGTTCTTTCTGTTTCAAGCAATGTCACTTGGAATGCAATTCACTATTCTTTGGCAAATGCAACACCACATTTTCAACACAGAGAAAAAAAGAAGCTACTAGGCAGGGGTGCTTCATTGCAGAAAAAGATAGTCTGGGATCTTTTCAGGTGACAAAGGATGTTGCCCAAGAATTTACACATCACAACAGAGTACCTCAGAGGAAGAATAGAAATAACTACTTATTAAATCTTAAAACAGCAAAATAGTGCATTATCACTGTTCAATTTCTCTCTTACAAAATATAACTTCTACTCATGCCTCCATCCAGATAGAAGAAATAATGCCCATTTAGAACAGAGGTAGACATCTTGTACAAATAATCCTGTAGAAAAATAAATGGTATTATGTTGCACTGTCAATACATAATGGCATTGTCATATCAGCTGCCAACAAATCTATTTTAGAACCAATATTCAACCAAAGCACAGTATAAAAAGTAAACTCATCCAAATAAGCATCTCATGGTTTTATATTTTGAAGAGAGAAATGTTCTTACTCTGAGCTAGTTAGATCTGTAAACTGAGCACAGAATTCATTTTATGCCAGCAAATTACTGGTTTTAACAGGTTATACAAGGCACAGAGCCATATAATTGCTCTCCACTTGAAATATGCTCTCATTCAAATTGTGAGAATGAAGTTAGCTGGAGGTGCAGCTGGGGGCGGGGAGAGTACATCTTATCTGTGCAACGACTTGTTCTTTACAGGTGGTTGGTTCAAAAATTAGCAGCTATTTTTTTTCTGCAGTAATAAATTCTAATATTTGAACAGAGCAAGAACAGATGGATTGCCAGTTCATTGCCACTTGCCACAGCACAATGAAGATTTAATCTTTATGATGAGCAATTCACTCTTTACATGATCACTATACTAGAATTCCAGTATTAAGTCTCATAATCCCATTTTAAAGTGGAATGATTTCCTACACTTTTTAATAGAGAGTTTGGTTTTATTTTTCTTGATACTATATACAAATTGCTCTAAGATATTTTAGCCTTACTTAAACTACATGTCACCTGTCAAACAAATGCTAAAGTCACAGAACAGCAATACCATTATGAGATTTAAAATGCATGCTTAGATGCAGAGACCTTAATCAAAAAAACTAAAAGCTCCTTATCTCTTAGGTGCAATTCACTAATAATTTTGCAGGTATAAGAAATATCATGATCTGGATTTTCCATCATAATTTCTGTTGGTTTAATGAGATAGGTTTCATCCTCTGACTTGAGGAGCTTCTTCTGATAAAATGTCCTTGTAGACAGGTGAACACATATGTCCAGCTACAGTGAAGTAATATTTTATCATTCCCTGTAATGCCTTCCAATGTATGTGCCCCTACTCCAAAAAGACCCAGAAACACATAAAGGCAAAACTTCCAGAAATCAGTGGCATTCCAGACCCTGAATCTTGACTGTGAATTCCTAATATCTTTGCAGTCTGACTTTCTAATTTTTTTGCAGTCTGATTTTCTAAAAATCTTCTCAGAAGTACCTTTTCCTATGTGAGTTTTTTTTTTTTTCTCAGAGTCAATTGAGCACATATTTTCCACTGTAGTAAAGGCATCATTCAGAGTATTGGCATTCCATTATCAGAATTTTCATTCACAGCATGACAAAAGCTGTGGGGATTTTCTCAGGTAAAAATTAAAACCCATATTCTTTTAAAATATACAAATCAAAGCATAAGAATCATCTTAATGGAAACTATGCGATGAAACAGTTTTTATTTTGTCACCTGTTTTTCCCAGAGCTTCCTTGAACTTCCTTATGCTTGATTTCCTGGAATAGTGTTACCAAAAGCAGCAGATTCCCTTCAGCTCTTACCTTGGTCCCATCACCTTTTGTTTAGATGTGGAGCTCAATTTGCCTGCATCTGCACCATAACCCCTCTGGTTCCTAACCTTAGACAACAGTATTACTCATCTAGAAAGAACTATGTTTTTTGCCTAAACAGGTCCTGGATTAACATCCAGGGGCAAGCACTTGCTAAAACGATACAGAGAAACAGGCTCCCCAAGGAGGTGGCTTAAATCACCTGCAAAAAGCTACACTTTGAAGGCACTGAAAAGACACAGGCAAAGAACTGCGTGGTGGTAAAAGCAGAAACTTGGATGAATCTATAACTGAAAACTGAATAGAAAAGAAAAAGCACTGTTTTTTTATTATTTGCTCAAGGTTTCCTTCGGGAGTCATATTTGTGTAAATAATTACAAAACCAGTAGAGGGTGCTGAAGAACACCCAGCGCAGCCTTAGCTTCTGTAAGAGCAATAAAATATAACCCGTTTTTACATTGCAAATAGCAGCTTCTCCTTAGCCTGCATGTCGACTTTTATAAATTCAACTCATTGGATAAAAGCCATCAGCCTATTTGCACGTCTGTGTTTTCGCTCAACTCTCAGTTTTCACCTGCTCAACGTAAAAAGCCTTTCAAATATTCACACCAATCTGCGAGGACCTGGAACACCTCTTGGTGCACCATAGGCACGTGAAACAAGCTGGACAGGAGCACAAGTGAAAACCTTTTACATTTCTGCAAGGTCAGACTACATGATGACTCATCCTCCATACACTGTTCTCAATCAAGGCACTGTTCGATCATCCTCTGGCATTTAGAAGGGAGAAAGAAGCACGGATTTGTGTCCTTTTGCAAATGTGCCTTTGGCTATTTTCAACCCATATCAATCCATAGATATTAGAAGAATATGAGAAAAATGAAATAATATCTTGTTTAAATAAGTTCAAAGAGAACTAAAGGGATATTTCCTAGTTTCAAACTACTAGAACAAGCTATTTTTCAGAACAGTAAAAGTTTTATATACTGGGAATTTTGTCTGAAATCAGTTATTTTCAATTAAAAATAAGTAATAGAATTTTTATAATCTTATTAGCTAGAACTACAATTTTTCTGGAATATGTTGACTGTGCACAGAAAAATGGTGTTCATTTAAAAAATATACACTTAGTCACTTTTGATAACAGAAAAACTTTGTTCTCTGCAACTACTTCTGCTGTGGTCATATAAATTAATAGAGAAATAGGATGTCTCTTGAATTCTTCTCAGCCTGAAAAATTTCAGAAAAAAAAATTGAGGCAAATCTGCTTGTATATGCACAACAGACTTATCAAGGGGACTTTTAAGGTGTGTAATGTGTATTTTGTATGCAAATATAAAGCGTCAGTCTGACCAGGGATCCTGGAACAAAGACAGGGCTCAAAACTGTCTTTTGCATCTGACCGGATCTTTGATGTAAACCTTTGAAAACTAAGAATGTATTCAATTTCTTGTTAAAGTGCTCATTAGCCTGGTTTAGAAATACCAGCCACTAATGATGTCTGGGGAAAATATGTGTCTGTATCTCTACAAAAACATCGGGTTTTGCTGCTCAGTGACATTTTCCGCTATGAATTTTTGTTATTACTGAGTGGCATGCAATATTCAGAAGTTCATTTTATTCCCATTTCAAAGGGCTCTTTTCAGACCCAGTTACGAAATTCTCTTTGATTTGGCAGCTCAGTAACTGTTGAACTTTGACATTTGTACAGGCAGCATTTGGATAGAGGTAAAAATACCTTTTTCTTCATTACAGAAAAGCAGAAAAAAACACCCTCAATCTTAAATTCCTCTTGCATATCAAGATCAACTATGCAAAACATTAAGCATCAAAATTTTAAAAACCTGTAAAAAATGAAACAGAAAAGGCACATGGATTGAATAGAACTAATCTCTTTTTTCAAGTGTCCATAAAATTATCTTTTAAAGAAAATACAGACAATTACTTCAATTACTTCTGGTATTTTAATATTCAAAAATAATCAGATCATCCAAATACTCTACTTGTGGTGTGTTAACACTTGTTAAAAAAGTAACAACACTGCTTTCATAAGAGTTTTGTATCAGATGGAGGATGACTGACACAGGACTCAGAATGTGACCTTTCAGGTTTTACTCCCTTTATAATAATTTCCTCTTGTAATCAATATATACAAGATTATGCCAAAAGTCTATGGACTATCGGCAGTACAAAGGATAAAGAGAGAATTGCAAATCACAAATTTGCAATTGCAGGAAGAAACCAAAAGAGGCAAAAGGGTGTGAAAATGGCTCCTGAAAAATGAAGGTGTATAACAAACTCTTTCCAATTCAAGCCAATAATTATCCTCATTAAAATATAAGTATTGCATGACACTTCAAGATCTGTGTTGACCCTAACGACTGGAATGAAATCTATCACTTTCCTAAAGTTCCCTTTGCATGTACCAATAACCAACTCATTTTATAGTTAATTTTTAAATTAAATCATAAGAGCTGCTGTGCTTGACAATCACCCACACCACCTATTACTGATTTAACATCAGTGGTATTCCACTGATTTTTATTTGATTCAGATTTGTGAAAATATTTCAAGTGTTCCACACACTGTTTTTCTATGAAATTCCTAAGAACACTTAGCTGTGGGGATTTTTTTAAATTGTGAATTTTCTGCCAGTCACATACCACATGGACAAATCTTTGTACTGAGTCTACTGTTACTTTCTATGGCTATTAGTAGTACCAGGAAATCAGTAGCTTTGTGATTTTTTTATACCCTGTCCCTTTGTACCTAAGAACATTCTCAATTTCTTGAAGCAGAAGTGGTAAATAAGTGACAAAACCAACAAGGGCATAGTACTGGACATATCTTCTGAGTTTTCACCAATATATTGATATTCTCTCAAATTTGAAAGTAATTTCATAGTTTGGGATGTGTCGGTTAGATCCCAGTACTTCTTAGTAGAAAAAATAAATTAAAAAGGATACTTACCAACTATTCTGTATCTTGTATAAGGTGGAGATGCATTTAGCAAAGTATAGTCCTATCTGGATTATGTTTCAGTTTTCATCTTAACAAGAACAATAGAAGACTTAAAATGATTTTTCTCTGAAAATCAAGTGTGAAAAAAATGGGTGGGAAAACAGTATTTCTTGATCTTTCACATTCATTTTTCATCAACTGCTGACCAATTTAATCTATATAATTTCTTTTGTCATTAAACTGGTTTCACATTTTTTTCTTGGAAGATGTCGTGGCCAGAAGGAAAATTGAATGGGGACAGTAAACCTATTGATGGTCAGACCAAATGATCTCAATAGACTCGTTCCACTTAACAACCAATGACACCTAATTTAATTGATTTTTTTTTTTAATTAGGACAATAACATTGGATTCAGGATCCATCATTTATCTTCATCTTTTGAGCAACTAAATTCAAAGAACTGACATTTTGCTTAAGTTTTTTGCATGCAATATACAGTTTTTCAAACAAGTAAACCCCGAAGTTGCTTCCCCAAAAAAATTCTGATTATGTGCAACAGGTCAATAAAAAACTTTATTTTTTAGAAGGTATAAGATACAATCTAAGTTATCTGAAGTATGAAAAATTATGCAAAGTAAGAAAAAGCAATTATGGTTCCCAATGCGCTAATCAAAACTAAAATGTTCAGAGTGCATATATTTAACCATGCAGCTGTCTGTAAAACACCTGCCTCAGGTACAGAAATTCACCAACTTTCAATCTTCAAAATCAGGAAAAACAAAACTTAAAACCAAATAATTATAGCACGCTAAAAATACTATGTTTTTAAGAAGTATTTTGCCATCAGCTGTCGCTGTGAACCCGGAATCAGACACTTTACTCATGGAGTTATCATGGCTGTTCCGTTTATTAATACAAAACATGAGGTTTATATAGAGTTTTTAAATAGCGTGATATATCATGGCAATGCTTAATTGGTTATTAATGAAGCGTGCTAATATTGGATTGGTCAATGTTTAACAATCGTGCACTGTTCATAAGTTGATATGGTCGACCTTCCTCAGTGGCAACATGTTTCAATCTGAGGGTCTTGAGCTTACTCCCACATCCGCGTGCTATCTTCTTTAAACAGTCAGCTCTTGTTCATTGTTTACCAGCTGGTCTTGTAACAGCTCCAATATCTCTCCATGACCCTGAGCTTCCAAAAAGTTTCCCACAATCAGCCTTCTTACACTTTGTGTTTTTGAGCATTTATTTGAAGCAGGGCAGAACTTGTACTTTATTGTTCATTTGAGAAGTTTGATATTTATGAAAATCATGAAGGATGATGCACTTGCCTAAAGTCTGGATACTGATATGTAAAGCCCCATATCTTAGGTAGCTATTCTGCATTTTATTAGAAGTTCTTTATGCAATGACCAGAAAGAAATAGGCAATGTGAATGCACAAGACACTCAAACTACCCTTAACCTGCAAAGCATGTATTTTCTGCTCAATAATGCCAGGGGTAAATAATGGAAGCTCAAATGTAAGTATTATAAAATAAATTAGATAAATGTTAGTTCATGTGCACTCAATAGTGTTATCACTAACCTTTCAGTATGGTAAGAACTGGAAACCCTAGAGAAGGCGTCTTGGCTTCTTACTCTCTTCTGCTCAGTTCTGTACCATTTCTGTAAGCACAGTCTGCAATTTTTTACAGTAAGTCGGAACATTTTCCCCCCATCATCTTTCTTTCCACAACTGTATTTTTGAGGTCTGTTAAAACCAGAAATTCAAGATAGAGTCACTGTGTCTCAACAGAAATAAAAATTCATAGGAACAACTAGGCTGTGTATGTGTATCAAATCCAGACAAAGAATCACATTTGAAAAACAGGAGGAATGAAAAGTTCATGCATTGTTGTAGAGCTGTAACATCTCTGGGATTACTGTGGAGTCATAGAATTGTTCACAGGAATGGAGCAATGCAATGGGTAGGCACAGGCTTTCCAGGAAAGATGGAAAGAGGGGCAAAATATGCTCTATGCAGATGACTCTCCACCATAGTCAACTATAGTCAAGAGGGAAGATGCTGACTGAAAGCATAGGCTGAGGGTGGAAGGAAGGCCAAAAAGAATTGACATGCTGGTGGATTGCTCCTACAGAAAACGTGGTCAGGAAGAGAAAGAGAAAAAAACAACACAAACCTTGGTTTTCATGGGGGAATTTAACACCTCAGCATCATCTGGAAAGGCAATTATTCCAAAGACAGTTTGGAACAATCCAGATTTCTAGAGTATGTTTGGGACATTTTTTTGCTGCAGCTAATAGAGGCGATGCTCTGCAGGATCTGCTACTCATAAATAAGCAAACAATCAATGACAGGCTTGCCTGTAATGACCATGAGGTAGTAGAGTTTAAAAATATAAAAGTAAGACAAGTAGCAAAATAAAGACCCTGGTCTTGCAGGTGGCAGACTTTGGCTTGTTCAGTGACCTGCTTCAGAGGGATGTATTGTAGGTTGTTCCGGAGGGCAAGTGGGCTGTCCTAGTTATAGTGGCTGGGACCAGTTTATCACTGTGGGAATATAACTGGAACTGTGTATTCCATACCCTCTCTGCCATTTATCATGAACTGTTAACGATGCATTGTTTGCAACAGCTGCCCAGGACACACCTGACACCCTCAGGCTATGAACTGTCTGCATGGGAGAAACAGAGATAAGAAGGTTCCCTGTCTTCACACCAATGATTCAGGTGTGATAACTCCCCTCCAGGAG
>VWZG01009367.1:73627-89392 GCA_013396735.1 Grallaria varia | reverse complement strand
GCAAGTGGGCCAACAACAAAGGCTTATTTTAAAGCACAAGAACGGTTCTTTTGATGTGCAAAAAAGCAAGAAGACATAGCTTGGCTGAATGAGAAACTCCTATTTAATTGAAAATGCAAAAAAAACCAAACCAAACCAAAACAAAACAAAACAAAACCAACAAAAACCAAACTGAAAACAAAAGACCACCATCCCCCCACTCCAACACAACCAACCAAGGAAAGAAAAGATCTCTAGATGGTGGAAGTGGGAACAGACTCCTTGGGAGGAACACAGAAGCATCACCCAAATAAGACAAAAGGAACACAGACAGTCAAACGGAAGCTCAAGTTAAAACTAGTGAGGGATGTGAAGGAGAAAAAGAGCTTCTCTAAAGAAATCAGCACAAAAATTAAGATGATGTGTATCTGCTGCTGAATGAAGCAGGTAGCCTGCTATGGAAAAACTGAGACATTCAATACCTGTCATTTCTAATAGAGTTTGGTCTCAAGTCTCCCAGGTCCGTGGTGATAGCAAAACCTATGGAACAGAGGTATTACACATTGCAGAAAAGAATGAAGTGAAGGACTACTTAAGTAAACTTAGCATACACCTCTGGAGATCCAGAAAGAATATATGCAATAGTGCTGAGCTGCCACCTACTTTGAGGTAGTTGTGTCATCTCTTGCCAAATTGTGATGACTGTGGGAGGTTCATAATGACCAAAAAATAGACAAATGTTACACTCTAAGTTAAGAAGGATTATCAAGAAAGCTACAGGCCACTCCAGCTCACCTCAGTCATGAGAAGGCTATGGAGCAGACCATCAAGGAAGCCACCAGTGACATATATATGAGCAAAGAGAGGATGACTGAACAGAGCAAAGAGGGGATGACTGGACAAAGTGACCATTTGTGTTGGTTTAAAGGTAAACCAGCAGGGGAAATGAACCCAACTCAAAAAGTGATTACAAGTCAGAGTTACAATTTATAAAAAAGGTTACAATAAATACAATGGTACAGAGAAAAATTGGTTTTAACGCACAGAAAACCAGAGGTATAACCCAGCACCCTGGGGCATGAAGAGAATGGTGTTTGTTAGCCCCTGTGCTGAGCATCACATGGTCCCCCTGAATCCAAAGCAAAAGGAAAGAAAAACCAGTTGAGGAGGATTGTGGTCACAGTCTGGTCAAGAGTGGCAGTCACTGTCCTCTTGAGGTTCTGGTCCTTCACTGAATCCATGAGTGGCACCAGAATTCCCCAGACCCCAAGTTTATATATGCTCAGGCTCAGATGGGAATGCCCAGTACCTCCCCCAGGGTGAGGTGTTTCACAATGGGCAATTTACTCAGTGTGTCACAGGATACTCTGGAATACTTGATGGCCCATTAGCAGACATGACCCCTCAGGCTGGGTGTGAAGGTGCTGATGCCTCCCGGAGGGGAGTTATTACGGCTGGGTCATTGGTATGAAGACAGGAAAACTTCCTTATCTCACAGAGTTCTCAAACCCCCAACCTGTAGCCTGAGGTGTCAGGTGTGCCCTGGGCAGCTGCTGCCAACAATCCATTATTGACAGTCCATGAGAAACGACAGAGAGGGTGCAGAATACACAATTTTGGTTACACCCACACAGTGATAAACTGGTCCTGGCAGCTATAACTAGGACACAATTTCTAAGAGCAGCTTCATTCTCAATGCAATCCTAGTCTTGTCATGCAAGTTAACTAAGCCACTTCTCAATTCTTCTTCTTCTGTGTGAGTATCACATTGCCCAGCACCCACTGGTATTTTTAACTACCCTGAATAGCACTGATAGTAGGATCCAGCTCTTCAAGAAAGGGTCTCAAAACTCTCTCCAGTGTCATTATCTGAAGGCGTATGTCCCTCAGACACCTTTTGTCTATCACATTAAATAATGACCTTTATAGAGGAAAGAGTTCTGTAATTTGTGAACTTCAGTTGGTTTAGCACATCTCTTGCCAAAGTGTCATATTTAAATTAGTATGCACACTGTAAGAGCAGCCTCAAAGCATTTATAAATTAATATTCAAAATAATTTTAAAGTTGATAGGAACTGATACCCTTGGCTTATTATTCCCTACTCCAGCAGAATGTACATTGGCATTATAAAAGGAGACCATTTCAAATTTCTCTGGGTCATTTTAGACCCAACAGCTTTTCCAAGCACCCAACATTTTTACACTGAGTGGTCATTCAAGATCTGTCACTCGACTTTGAAGCACTACAGTCATCCACAGCTTTTCCCTTAGGCACTTGGGAAGGGTGGGTAGTCCTCAGGAATATTTGGTTTATGTCTGCTTTCACCATGAATAGGTTTAACATGTGTTTTGTCCTTTCTGACAAGACTTACGTTTATGTACTTGTGAGATGCAGTTTCATATCAGTTCCTCCTCTCCAGAGGAAAAGATTCTGCTTTTTCAGAACCACCTGTTCATAGTCAGATGGTTTGGATCTTGATTGGTCCTGTCTAGAAAGAAAAATTGCTATAATCTCAATTAACCATTGATTTCTTTCTTCCCAGTAGCACTGTACTATCCAAGACCCACTATTACTTTTTCTTTCATGGTGAAAAAATTGCTGGTGTCACCAATTATGTGACACAAATGTCATCTCTACATTTTTCTTCCAAGTCAACAAGATTGCAACTCAAAAACAAAGACATAGCAACTTGAGAAGAGTTTAGGGAGTTGGGGTTTTTGTTGCTTTTCTTGGGGTTTTTTGTTTGCTTTATTTTGGGGATTTTTTTTTTTTTTCCAAATGGAAATGCCATATAAAATTCAAGTCCAGTGAAACACAAAATGCCTTGATGAATGAGTTGACACAGAGCATTAATGACTGCTATGCTTTACTTTTCTGGTGGGAGTCTGCTCTAACAGTGCTGTGAAATGGAATTCCATTTTACCCATTACCTTTAGTACTTACAATTACTAGACACAACAAAGTAAATCAGGAAGAGTGGCAGCTGTCAATTAATTCTGATTTATTTTCAATTATTCTAATTTTCATACGTAATTAGTTTTATAATTCCCTTAATATGCTTGAAAATTACATTTCTCTTTTCAACCATCCTTAAATAAAAGCTGAACCTTTTTTCTACTGAAAGCTACACTCCCTTATTTCTAGTGAATGAGAAGCAAACTTGGCTTTTATGACACACTCCTCCACTTTCCTTGGCAATAAATGTGCTTGTTTAGTCACATAACCAAGAACTTGTATTTTATTTTTATAATATAGGTAGACAACTGTGCTAAATTTCTTGCTTTCCTAGTATGACTTTACCTTGTGCATATGAATTATGAGTGTTTGCAAACATATTTCATTTCCTAGCATTCTCCTCCCAAGTTTGAATACTATTTGACCATCTTCTGTAGTCTAGCATCAACTGAATTTTGTTGAGGAAAGATTAGACAGTCATTAAGACCCAACTTCAGAATAAACTATGAGTTATTTTGTACTGGGCCTTGTATATGTGTCGTTTACAGGGTGAAAAATTACTAATATAGGAAAGTACAGATACAATTAAATACATATAAACATATGCAGAAAGTCCAGAGAAGGGTCACCAAATTGATTAGAGGGATGAAGCACCTCTGCTATGAGGAAAGGCTGAGAGAACTTGGATTGTTCAGTCTGGAAAAAAGAAGGTTTTGGGGTGACCCAATTGTGGCCTTGCAGTGCCTGAAGGGAACCTATGAGAAAGATGTAAAGAGGTTACGAGTGCATGTGGTGACAGAGCAAGGGGGAATGGCTTCAAACTGACAGAGAGTAGGTGTAGATTAGATATCAGGAACAAAATTTTTCCTGTAAGGGTTGTGAATCCCCAATACTGGCTTCCCGAAGAAGTGTTGAAGGCCAGGCTGGATAGAGCTCTGAGAAAACCTGGTCTACTGAAAGCTGTCCCTGTCCATGGCAGGTGGATTATAAAGAGACGATGTTTAAGTTCCCTTCCAGCCCAAACCATTCTATGATCCTACAATAAAGTTAAATTACAATGTGAGTTTAAAACTTGATTTAGGCTAATGCCTGTTAATTCATAATACTGTATCCCTACAGTCAGGTCAGGAGTTCTCCCCTGACTTCTAACTGGAGATTTACCTCCAGCATTGTTTTCTGAGGCATATGGAGGGGAAACATTAACAACAGTCTCCACAAATAATCTTGTGTCTAGTCTGTCATCAGAACGTGATAGAGACATGGACACATTCTACCCATTTTATATTGGGACAGACTGAAAGGAAGAAAACCAAATCAACCTAGCTTGCTAGTTACAAATACACATGGACAGAAGATGTTTCCTTTGTATTTCCTGTACTGATTTGTCAAGGAGTTCAAAAATCAAAGGTCATTAGGAACAGAAGAACTAGAAAACAGCACCAAGCTTCACAAGCTTATAAAACATAAAAAAGATACTGAAAATTATGGGGAAAATAGAAAACCACAAGAAATATTAATGAAGTGTAAGCACTCATAACATGAAACTTGGGATACTAAGAAAATCAGTATGTTGTGGTAACTACAACTGGAGCACTAATGATTTTTAGGTTAGCATGAAAATTACTGCACCTAACCAGGGAAAATTTACCTACAACAATAAAAAAAACCAAAACAAAACAAAACAAAAAAAAAACAACAACAAGAACAAAAATGAAAAATAATATTTAAAAAATCACAGATTTCTTAAACCGCCAGGATTCTTTAGCTTTCAAGTAACTCCACAATATTTTTTTTTGCCATGATAAGTCATCAGATCTCATTTAATTCCAAGCAAGTCTCACTAACCTGCTGGCAACTCAGAGAACATATCCCCTCTGGCCATGTCCTGGACGGAACCCCAGCTACTGCTGAATGAGTGGAAGCACAGTTTTGTTGTCTGTAAAACAAAATACAAATCACATTCACCACTACTTCATAGCCATCCTGAAAGAACAGGGAGTTGAGGATCAGAGAGACTTATATGAATGGATATTTTTATGATACACTGACAGAAAGCCACAAGAAGTGGTAGGATGGTCGGATACACTCAGCAGCTACACATGCACACATATATATACACTCTTTACATCATTTATTTATTGACAGAAAGGGGTTTTCCCCTTTCCACTCATTCCAGGTTTTCAGTGCTGAATAAAAAGTTGTCCAGCTATGCCCAAAGTTTGACTTCAGTTGATGATTCATTCCACTGTTTCCCAAGGGAGACACCAACTCCTGCTGAGAAAACAGGCAGACTAAACACATACATCACCACTGTTTCTGAGTACATGACACATGCACAATTTACTGCTCAGTGGTATTGGGGCCTGCCTGTTTCTTCATGCTCTGTATTTATTTACATTAACAGGATCCCTTTGAGCCTTATCTAGGCTAAGCAGTCCCAGGTCTCCCAACCTTTCCCCATATAAGAGATGCTTCAGTCCCTTAATCTTCTCAACAGCTCCTTTCTAGACTCTTTCCAACATGTCCATTCCCTTCCTTGCAGTGAAGAGCTCAGAAGTGAACATGGTAATTCAGGTGGGTACTACTATAAGCTTAAAGAAAACTTCTTAATGATCTTTAATGATGAAAAGTTGGATGTTTCCACCCAAGGAGGGATCTCCTGCACCTTATATTGCAGTATTTGCTTCCAATATCACTGCAAAACCAGAATTTTGAGACAATGTCCTTATACAAAATTAATTTCACCCAAACACAGTGATCAAGATTTAGAGCAGTCAAAGGGAACACTGCCACTGACTTAGCTGTGAATGGGATGCAGCTAAGGGCAAAGACAACAGTTGCGAGAAAGGAGGAGAAGCAATCTTATTTATCACAACTTTATAATCAGTGGGTGGCTACAAGAAACCACACAGGTAAAACTCATGAAGCTCATAAAGGTCATTCTTAGTTCAGAGCTCTCCAGCAGGTACTTCCCAGATATGCTGCCACTACCAGCTATGCTCTCCACTGCTATCTACTATGTAGGAGCTTTCTGCTTTAGTATGCACAGACCACAATTCCCATCCTGTGCCCATATAACGAACCGAATGGATTCCACTGATCCAAGTATTGCCAGGTAACAATATTTCTGGTAGCAGTAATACTCATTTAAATAATAACATAGAATCAGGCTGAGTTTTAACTAATTTTACATCCGAGGACTGAACAGAGATGCACCAGAGCATATCTGATTACCCAAAGTCAAACAGTGAGGCTAAAGAGGCAAAGCACAGCAGGACTGAAGCTGCTGCTGTCAGAACTTGTTTACACTGTCTGATCATACTGTTAATGCAGCACTCAGAGAGCTCCGTTCACAATACAAATACATATAAGTAAACTGGAGTAGGTTTAGTTCACCCAAGCATGTCTGTCATACCATCCTATTTATGCTACTCTTACGGTCTCTGTAGGCAAGTGAGAAATTTTTGTATCATTCCGTAAATAATTCCTTAAAATACGAGATTGCCATTGTATTTGCTGGGTAGTTTTAAACAGAATTAGGGATTACAGTAGGCTAGCGTTAGCCAAAAGCTCAGCCATATCCAGAGAGCAAAAGCAGATCTAGTGACTCCTTAACATCCTCAACATCCTCCTCCACTAGCTGTCTACATGACTATATCAAACTACGGCAAAACAAAAAATTAAGGCAAATTAAACACCCCACCAACCCCTTTTATTCACTAATGTGTAAGCAATCCTTATCTTTAGATGAGGCACTTTTAGAACCCTTCTGTACATCTTTAGGAGGGATCTTTCTGTTTGTGTAAATTCATGCACTGAAGAGGATGGCATTGAAAACTTCGATTCCCTTGTCTTACTGACCATGGTAAGAACAGTGATGAAATTGCAAATTCAATTCAATGTTGTCTGCTTGAATATTCCCAGGATACTTGGCATCTGAGCAGTGTTAAATGTTATTTTCTAAGCTATTTTTCTGGGGAAAGAGTTCTGTGAATTTGAAACAACTGTGTCTCCCCATAAGCCCCCAAGAGCCACTCAGGTGTGCAGCAGCTTTAAAGCAGCAAGAGAAACAGAAGGACATTAAGCAGGCAGCTATCAGCCATTTGATGATCACTGAAGTTTTGTTTATCCTTTACTTATAAAAATTATACATCTTTCTATGTGGGTTTCACAATTAGGAACTCTGAAGACCTTGTATAAGTCATTGCTATTGCTGTAGTCCTATTGTATTAAAAATATACTTTACATTTAATTTATAGCTCTTGCACTCTTCAACAATCCCAGAAAGTAACAGATTTCCATGTTAGAGAAACTGGTAAACTAACTGGTCTGGAAGCTTGTAACCTCAGAAAACCCATGTCCATGGTGAACTTTGTTTCCATGCCCCATCTTTACCACTTCCCAAGGTCCTGGAAAAACAGAACCAAAAGAACACATAGGGAGTAATCAGCTGCCTCAGTAGTTCTGGCAACAACAGAGAGGCTACATTCTTGTTTTTAAACCCTGAGGTGAGTACACAGCTCCTATGAACATGAACACATCTGAATTCCTGCCTCTATATGTCTGTGCTGTGCACAACATAGGACCAGATCACAAGTGTTGTGCTTCACTCTCAGTGACAGCTCTGTTTCATCAAAGCTCTGGAAGAAAATTAAAGATCAAAATACTTCTGGTGAGATTTGTGAGCAACAGAAAATGGCTGGTTTGTTGGTAATGATCAGAAAACATTTGTTTCTTTTCATAGGGAAGCTATTCAAAATAAAATCTGCCTAAGCACAGCTAAGTTATGCTATGGTAGAAACTGAAAATGAGGGAAAATATTTAAGAATGAGGAAACCTTCCAGAAAACACCATCTCTGGAGGTCCAAATGAACATGTAATTCCATGAATTTTTAGTGAGATGCTGTAGTTAAAAAAAAAAAAAATAAAAAATGAGGGTGCTTAGAGGTCCGTGTAAGAATAGTAAGAAAAATAAGGTGATTTAGCCTCACAAGCAGGGCATAATGAAGTTTATGTTCTCAAGAATCAAAACAGACACAACGACACAGAAACACCTCTGCAGGGAGGAAATGGGCTTCACACAAGAGACTCTAGTTTAACAGAGAATGAGAATGGATGTCCAGAAGTGACAATTAGGCAATTCAAAATTAAGAATTAATGATATTTGGTACTTGATGGGGTGAATCAACACGAAGTGGTGCTCCTGCTCCTACAAATGCCTTCAGATTGAGTCTGATACACTTTTATGAGCTTCTCACAGCACACTTCTCAGAACTTTCATGAGCAAAAAATAATTGTTCCATGCCCTTATGTCAGCATTCTTTTATAATGAAGATATAAAACCAATACAATAACCTTTACCTGGGCTGAAGAACAAATGGGTATTTCCCAGACTGCCTGATTAAATCCTGATCTATCAAGCAAATATAATGCTTGTTATTCATAAAGCACTTAGAACCTTGGCTATTTTAAGCCTGGGAAAATATTTTACCACAATGAGTTAGTAATTAATTGTACATTGTGTTGGCTACGGAGGAAAAATACTAAAACAATATATTGTAGGTTTTCACCTAGAAGATATACAGTGACAAGGAATCCCTACACTATATATCTCAGCTCTTAAAATGGATTTTAGCCTTGGTTCTACTTGTTTATTCCAAAGATTCAGTAATCATACATTTTGATTGCCATAATTTACATACACTTAAGCACAAGCTAACTCTCCAGGAGCAAAATTGCACCAACTCACCTTGAAGAAAAATTTTTTTCTAAACGACAGGTGTACTGGCGTATAGAGTAACGCCATAAACATAATACAGAAAAGTACTTACTCTTCATCCACGTTATGCAGCACAACATAAAAAATGTATTCTTTTTTAACTCCTCAATTAAACTATAAAAATCCTATAAAAACAAATCAGATATTACTCAGTTTATTCTGTATTCTCTTCCATTCTTTAAAGGCATCTTTATTCTATTTATTCTATTACTTTTGGATACTTTAAGTTTTGTCATTTAGCAAACTAGCCAAATGTCACCAAGTCTATAGCTGTTTGATATTTTAATAATGATCAATACTCAGTGAGGGGTATTTTAATAAATTTTAATATTTAATAATTTCATTATTCACTGTAGAAAAGTCAGGTACCTGAGAGAACACAAAATAAAGGAGGATTCCAGCAGAATTGCTGCCTTTGCTGGTTTTACAGGGATGGATAGACGAGAACGCACTTGGGATACATGAAAAGAACAGAGGAGAAAACTAGATCTATAATTAGGGGCTGAAAGACACCCAGTTACAAACAGGAGCAATATAAGTCGTAAAATAGCCCTACAATATTTTAAAAAGAAAGAACACTATCAGGCAAGACCAAGGTAACTAACATAATATGTAGGAAAGAGAAGTCTGTAACAGCCATCTTTGAGAAGGTGATTAAACCAGTAAATTAAAAAAAAATTAGAATAGTTGAATCAAAACATATGAGATCACAATAAAGGCTTGTCCTGGCTGACCACTACTTTAAAGAATGATAAAAAGTTAAATAAATTTATGTTTTCTTTAAAGTTAATGAACTAATGAGAACAATAAGCCTTGTAAAATATTTGTAAATAAAAAGGAAGAGGTTGTTAGTAAAAATTTCAAAACACAAGTAAAACTTCCCCTCTCCACCTGAGTAGTGAACCAACTTGATTACACTGATGCAGGTCACTTCAATAGAAACCCTTTTAGAACAGTACTCAGGTATAGTTCAGTATTAAAGAAAAGGTAACTGGACAAAAAGTATCAACTGCAAGAAAGGAGATGAACCACAAAGAAATGTGGAGTACCCAGGTGAGGAAATCTGAAGTGCCTATGTCATATATTCATTCCTTCAGAATTTTATGACCTTAGGGAAGTGGACACTTTTCAACTACTATTTAAATAACAAAAACAGCCATAGCAAAAGAAATACCTGGATGATCATGGTAATGACTTTCCATAGACTGAAATGTTTTTAGAGCGTGATATTATTTACAGCCCATGTAAAGGGGCTTTTTGAAGATGATTAGGCACTGCAGTTCAACAAAATCTCAAAAGATCTGGAAAGAAGTCAGCTTGGGGGGGAAAAAAAAAAAAAAAGAGTGGACATTTTAAGATCGTTTATGGCTGTAAGCCCTGGAGCTTTTTAATGGAAACACCCTCCCTAAATTCCAAGCAAAGGCTAGCCAGGGAAGGATCAAATGCCTTTTACACAAGAAGCCTGAAGAAAGATCCCTGAAGACAACAGGGTGATGTGAGAAACAGGACATCTCTCTAAAATGACCTCAGACACCCAAGTCCAGAAGCTCCCCATCTAGCAAGGACCTGTGACCAGAACTCTTGCAAGCAGAAGCCAGTCAATGGGAGATTGTGGCTACAGTAGGAATTCTCTCATTTTACATAACTTTTGCACTTCAAATGAATCAGCCTTTCCCTTTACAATAACTCCCTAATCTTGCCATAAAGCTGTTATTGAAAAGAACGGTTTCTAGGGTTTAGATCACACTAAAAATCATGTATGATTTCATTGTAGAGGATTTTTACCCTACATGTAGTTATTACTATCCCTTATAAACAAGTGTATTAAATGTAACTGTTACCAAAACAACAACAACAAAAAAAGACAGGTCATTCCTGCACCTGTAAATTGAATTTAGGAAGATGCTCAATCATTTAATTCTTGGTTAGTTTATTCACTGAACTGAACATACATATTCCTCAACTGTGCTTGATTTTGTTTGAATTTATGTGAGTCTTGTGTACATCACACTGTCAGCTTCTCAGCATTAACGACATCAGGAAAAAATCCAACACAGAAAATGAGTGAGGAGTTTCCTATAAAAAAAATACTTTCGACACTTTTTCTTTTATTTTGTGCCCTAATGTGAAGCAATTTACATTGTCAGAAAGCTGAAATAGATCAAAAATACAGAGACTACTGTGGCAATTTAAAAATAATATATTATTCAGGTCTTGGAAGAACAGTCTTCACTGTCTTAAAGTTAAATTGTTACAAAAAGACTAAGTGAAGTGAGAAACTCTAAAGAAGAGAAATGCGTAACTACTTTAAAGTTCATAGTAAAATGGAACAACTCTTCTGCTTTATTTGCATTGCCTTTTTGCTAAAACTAAGCAGAATACTTTAAATGAAATAGGTTACCTCATCTTCGTTAGTCTACTAACAGTTCTATGTTAAAATAACACAAAATATTTGCAACTTATGCATTCATGAAAGTGTGAATTATTGCTTTATTGAGCATAAATTTATTTAAATTGTTCTATTTCCTAGGAAACACATCTAGACAACACTTCCAAGAACTATGCTATCAAAGCAACTAAACATTTCTTACTTTTTGCCATGTTTTGTCAATTTTACCCACACCTACAAAATTCAACACTCTAAATGCAACTCAGTAAAGAAGAAAAGTCAGAGCTGAAAATATATTCTGGAAGATATAACACAAACCTTTAAATATTTGCATAAAGGAATTATGTATACAAGCTGTCCCTGGAGGGTATAGACAGTGAATTCAGAAATTACTTTCAATGTCTTCTACATTTTGTAGGCTATTAGAATTCACATAAACCAGCAGTTTTGTTAGGCTTGAAAACTTCACATTAATGTTGCTTCATTTTTTATGTGTTGTGTGAACAGCAGCAAACAATATTGAATAAACATTAAACAACTGGGAAAGACCATTTATAGGCTGTGTGTTTTCAAGCAAGGCTTTACTATTTCTCTTTTGAATATGTTTTGTTCTTACTTCAAGTTTAAGAGTTAACGATAGGCTTAATCAAAATCTTCAACTATTCAACACTATTAGTGGGACAAACTATGAGAAAACTATTTATAAAATTAGATTATGCAAAGAATAAAAGTAAACCAAAGTTGCGATTCATTTGTCTTTTAAGGGTTCTTAAAATGATAAGAAAATGTTCCACTGTCACCACTCAGCATTTATGGAGTTAGTATGTTTAAATTGATTAAGAAAAGTTTTCAACTTCTCAGCAACCTTGTTTCCTGGGAACTAAAACCACCTCTTTTTACCTTTGATTACTTTTATTCTTCAACAGTCATAGGCAATAATATTCATTTAAAAAAATAAAAATAATAAAGATCAAACTTCAGAGAGAATCTCTAAGCTGTAACACCAATTGTGGCAAGAGTTTGTCTGAGCAGAGACTGATCAGACTGTCATTTTCCACAAGCATGAGCTGTAACAGAATCCAAAAATGTAGAATTCACATTGAAAAAAATATTTCAAAAGTCCACAAGAAAACTGAAATCCATGAATTTCATTCAAACTAATTGTTTATGATTTTCCTTTCTCAAATCTATTTCTGATGGATATTTTGATGTTCCCAACATCACTAATGAGCCAAACCAAACACATACATGAGTGGTCTTATTCTTTCATGCATTAAAACAGGTTGGCAATACAACTATTAAATTGAGAATCTTAGTATCAAGTTCAGCTTGCTCTCCTCTTTTCCTTAAAAACTAAAAAGAAATTTCTTGGTACATTTAAATACATGGAAGACACATATGCATAGAGCAAATTATAATGTTTAGAGGATACAGAAAGCTTAGAATAAAATTATCTGGGCAGCCATGGAAGACAAAGTTAAAATAAATACTTAAAAAAAAAAAAAAAAAAGGTGAAAAAAGTATACAAGATCCTTAAGGGCAAAATGTATCGAAAACTATGTATCTATCCTATGTAAAATTCCACTTTCCAGTAAAGAAATGTAGTGTTCAGCCACATTTGAACTCTTCCTTTGAAACCAACGTCAAAATGAGTAAAAAAAGAAAAGAAATAAACTCCTCTTTTTCCTTCTTCCTGAGCATGCCATTACAAATGGAATTTAAGAAAAGAAGTCTGATACTTCAAGGCCTTTCTGCATGCCATGTTTAAATATGCAGCCATCAACAAGAGAGAAAATTCTCTCCAGCAGAGGTCTAAGAATGTCACCCTGGGACCCAGTTCTCCTCCTTTAGGCTTCAGGCTTGAGAAGACCCTTCAGAAGAGCATGGTGTTCATTACTTGAGGAACAAATTACTACAAAACTAAAAGATCAAACAACCAATTTGCAATTACATTAGCGTTCACACTATCACAACTACAAAGCTACTAATTACTGTAAACCACACACAACCACTACTGAGCTACAAATCCCTCTCATACAAGCCTGGAAGCCTGTCACTCTTTGTTCTGAACGCCCACACCAAGTCTTTTGCAATCAGAACAAGTTTACAGTCCAGTGTGTCGATCAGGAGGTGGTTCCTGCAGGTGGGCTTGGATCTGTAGGACAGCCTCTGCAAAAATCTGCACTCCAACCACCATCCCCCCTCTCCTCATCAACGGACTTCATCCCTCCTCCTCTGTTTTTTCCCTTTTTTTGGACCTTCCTTTTTGGCTTCCTGTACCACCATGTCTCACATAGCAGATAAACAACCTGCCAGTTTTCCATATATATATATTTATATATATATGTACATAAATCTGGTGTTTCTTACCCTAATAGCCGGTAAGCCACAGATTTATGTGATGTTACTGATACATAGTAAATAAAGGTATAATAATTTGCCTGGAATAGCAAGGGGCCAGCTGGGAGACAAGGGGCATCCCAGGACTGCTGGAGTATGGGCTTTCCCCCTCAGGCATATCCCACACGGCAGGGAGGGGCAAGGGCAGGCTGGGTGATGGGGACACATCCTCCAGTCCAGATCTCCATGGGAGTCTGTGATGAGGCAGGTCTCACACCAGACTGAGAAGTCAGCATCAGAGCAGGGTTCAGACAGTCTGGTGACTGACAGGCAGGTCAACAGCAGCAGCAGGGCAGATCCAATGTCAAGGTGGGAAGAGTTCAGGACAGAAAAGTTATTCTTTGCCTCATCTGCTCCCCTGGACAAATAGTTTTATTTAGCCTTGATATGCATACCTACATTCAATTCAATTTTCTTACCTATACACAGAGAACCCGTGGACCTGAGAAGTGTGGTTTTCATATGCTTTTGTGCTCATAGACTGCCCTACTTTCTGCGGTAGCTGCTTGATAAGGGATCATTGACCTTGGAACACTCCTCTGGCAGTACCCTGGCTCCTTTCAAGGATCTTAGTTGATGCCTGGTACTCCATAAGGGCCCTCTTGCTCACAAAGTCAAAATAGCTTTCAGAAAGTGGTCCACTGGTTATCTGTCATTTATGTAATAACTGACTTTTGCTTGAATTTACTCCTTTAATATCTCTATGAGCTATGAATGTCCCAAAACAACATACGTATTTAAGAACTGAACTACAAGCACTACAAAAGCTCATGTTAACTTGAATTTTACCCCTGTAAAATGGAAATTACTCTAAAATAAGTACAAATCATATCAAAAGTCAAAATGCAAGATTTGCAACAGATGAAAAATGATCTTTATATATTTTCTCTAAGTAACAGTTCTCTTGACTTTTTTCAGCCTAACTCAGACTTCAAGATACTGCAGGGACTTTAGTATTTAGTATTTCCAGATTTTTCCTCCCAAAAATGAACAATGTTTCATTAACTGAAAAGACTAAACTACACATCCAGTCGATGATTAATTTATTTGGCAACAATGAGTTAATAAAGAATGAGCTCAATGGCATTAATTGGCATTTGCAATTCTCTGCTTCTACAATAATGTTAAACATAAATTTAATTAAAAAGTAAAATTCGGATCTGTTTTTAAAAGAATCCTCCATGTTCTCATTAGATCCATCATTAGATACATCTAATCACACCTTACTCTAGTTATACTGGTGGAATGTTAAACTTGCAGAAGAGATTAGGAAAATGTTCAAAGACACACCAGCTGACATTCTTATTTAAAAGAGTAAGTATTAACTATCTCTTTCAGATAACATCTATCCAGTCCAGGGGACATGCCTTCACACTGGTCCATGTAACTAGATTGGAAAGCTCTGCCTGTTGCTCCCTTGTTCAAACTTCTGTTTCAAATAATACAGGGTCACGGCGCCTATTAAGTGTATGGAAAATTCTCTCAAGCTTCTGAAATTATTCAGTGACCCTTGTGACATTCAGCTAACCAACATGGCACTTTAATTTCTGTGTAATCTTCATTAATTAGAAGGGTCCATTTTTCCACGTTTCTTCAAGACCAGATTCAACAAGAGAGAACAGTGACAATAAAGACTTCTACATGCAAATACTACAAAACCAAAGGAAACAAATTTTTCCTAGTTTTTAACTGACAGAGAAAGAAAGATACAACCTTAAAAAGTACATTTTATTAGTGTTTTATGTGCTTAGTATCAATTTCTGTTCTTTTTCTTTCATTTAACTTTTTTTACATCTTTAGTAGCATTGGTATAGTTAAGACAATCTAAGTCAAGGTAGTATCTTCCTGCTTTGTACCTTTCTGTACAAATTACTTTAATAAATACTGTGCATATCCCAGCTATATAAATGCTATCCCATATCCCACAAGACAAGAAATAGCCAAGAAGTAGAAAAAAAGGAAAGACTGTTTCTGAGNATTTTGCCAAGGAAAAATGTAATAAGACTAATGGAATTACAAACAGAGACCTAAGAAACCAGAGATTCTGAAGGAAGAACCTGGAGAAATCACAGCTTAAAACCCCTTCTGCAGACATTATTATATGTACTTTGCATGTCATTTCAATCTGTTAAGCCCCAATGCATAGAATGAATTTACCCAAAAGTCCAAAATAATTTCTCCCAATGGTGCAGTTAAGAAATATTGTCCAGTTTGATGCATAACACCACATACAACTCACAGCTGCCACTATGGATAGAGATT
>VWZG01009367.1:43514-73599 GCA_013396735.1 Grallaria varia | reverse complement strand
AATATGGGAATGTTAGCATTGGAGGGTCCCATCATGCAATGCATGGTCTGCAGCTCAGTGTATTGAAAACTACCACATATGTAGCTTCAATTTAGAATCACAGGATCATTTAGAAGAGACCTGTGAGACCACTGAGTCCAAATATTAACCCAGAACTGCAAAGCTTAATGTCTTAATCCAGTAAGATCTTGATCACAATTGCAGAATATTTTAAGCCACAGAAAATATTCAACAGTGAGCTTTAAAGTATTTCTTTAAAAAAAAACCCAACCTTTACTTTGAGAGCCCTTTTTACTAAGCACTTTTTCTTTCACTGCCTTTTCTCAGCCTGGCTGTCTGCCGTCTTCCCCTCCTACATTTTCTTCTTTCCTTTGATCTTTAGTTTTCCTGTCCCTCCCTCCTTTCTTCTCTAGCTTTTCTTGGTGTTTGTTATCTTACTCCCTTTATATTTTCTTATATTGGACTTCTCTTCCAATATCTACATTAGAATGTGGGAGATATTCTGTGCTCTTCCTACAAGTGAAGCTACAAAGCAAAACAAACAAACAAACAAACAAAAATAAACAACCCGAGTTGTCTCTTGAAATACTAGAAATTCTTTTGACTTAGGTCACACTTGATGACTACTGTCAGATACTGGGACCTGGTATCAGATAAAGAAAACTTCAGAAAAAGAAGCATTAATCCTTAATGGCCTGTAATTCATTTACAAATCCGTATAACAGAATATTTTCTCAGTGTTAGGAACACAATGCCTGGGTGTTTACTGGACATTTGGTTAAGAATCCTTAGTGCTATACCCTTCCTTCCTCAGAGGAAACTCTACTAGGGATGTAGCCAGTTCTACCTCGGCAATTCTACTTTGCCTTCAGATAATAGTTATCTAAATATTAAAACTCAGTTTATATTTTTATCTTCTTCTTCCCTGATACAGGGGACAGTATGTCTGGTACGAGCAGGGAACAGTGCATGCAAAAAAGTAAACACAAGTATCAATCAGCTGCCTAAAAGAGATTTTGTTTTCAGTATCAAACCCAAGATTCACACATGGGCTATAAAATTTGTAATAATACTCCCAACAGAGCTAACACGCTCAAAGCAAAGCAATTGTTCTCCATTACTGTAGGTACAGCTGTGAAATCAGGCCAAGACACAGAGGAAGGTGTGAGAAAAGACTATTCTTTTAAGATGCTTTCTCAGTCTCTCCCTCAATTTCTTCAGGATGCTCCTTAACTGCTCTTAGAGAACACACAGATTCACCAGCATTGTCACATGATCTCAACTCCCCTCAGTGGGATTTCAGTCCTTCTAAAGACCATAAAAGTGGAGGGGAGAGAAGAGGACAAGACATTAGTATGTCTTTTTCTTTACTAGAACTGGCTGGATAATGAGCCTGCCCAAACACCTGCTATGGGAAACAAGCATGTAAAAATCTTACTTCAATGACTTGTGCCATTTTAGCTTTTTACTGAAGTCGACAATATGAAGCGTTTGTTTAGAATTTATTATAATTTACAATATTTCAATTTCACAATAGTTATTTAGTAGTCCACTGAATACAAATTGAGGAGAGATTAGAGATTCATTGGTAAACAGGAAAGTACAGACATGAAGATGTTAAAATCAGCATGGACTCCACAATCAGGAGACACACTCACAGCGTGACCAGCAGGCACAAAGAAGTGAAGCATTTGTTCATAATTTCTTATAGGATAACACTTCAAATTTTGTTAATTAGAAGCAGGAAAGTACAAAGAATAAACAAAATCCAGACTGTAGAGGTACAACCTGGGAAGTGACACATTAAACACTAGAAACCCACAATGACCATAGTTCTTTTCATTGAGTCAAAAAGCAGAAGTATCTGCTGACTTACAAGAGTTATTGAATCTTTGTTTCCAAAGATCTATCCCTCTAAATCTTCTAGCATTTTTTTAAGAAGTAATTGTTTAGAATTAAACAACATAATTAGTGTTTTTGGCACTTTAATTGTCAGTTAGAAAACAATAATTAAGATTACTTGGGTCCATGTTATACTTCAATTTTCTATTGCACATCAGTATCTTCATAAATTATGATGCCTTATAAGCAAATAATTTTATGCGTAAGGTAGAACTTCATTTAGTAATTGAACTTTGAGCAAACTTCAACACTGAAGTTGGACATGGAAACATAAAAGCTCTGTGGAATTCCAAAGATCTACAATTACATATTTTGTTTATTCAAATATTACACTATTTTTAATGAAATGAGCGGATTTCAGATTTTAAAGCCAAGACATAAGTTCCCTTTACCATTAACATTTCATTTGCAGAATTATAGTTATTTATATGCTGATTTTTTATTTTTATGTGTAGCTACTTCTATCTTAGGTGTTGAAAAATATGCCTAAGCAGGTGTATTAAGGATGGGAATCATATTTCATAAGTTAAAATTTATAGAAACAAAATACAGAAAAAGTCACCACATCTTATACTTGAAATTAATAGTTCAGGCAAACTGCACCTGTAATTGAACCTCCCAACAACCCAGTCACCCCAAAACTCAAGGCAGCTTCAGGCTGTAGTTGATCACAGAAGAGTTGCTAGAACAGGGATTCTGAAATCCTGCAGAGTCTGGTTTATGTTCTGTAGCCATTCCCCTACTCCAAGCTGCACAGAATATCCCATATGCACTTGACATTATGGCATTTTTAAATCCTCTCCAAAATATTTGGGCAATTTCACACAAAATAATTTTTGGAATTGATAACACAGAAAAGCATCTAATTAAGAAAAATGTGTACTCCATAAGCCAAATTGAACTGACCTAGGAGGGCAGAACAAACCTTTGCTCCCAGTAGATTTTATTAAAATAATGTCATCCTTTTTGTGTGCTTTGATCAGCAATATGATAAAAATAGTTATTAAATTATCATCAGTCACTGCATACATTTTACAAGCAATGGTGGAGCAGAATCATAATTACAAAGTAAGCACTTCAGACCATCTGCAAAGTTATGCAGATGGCTTTTTTTTTGCAGTAATATAGAAAACATACTTATTTATACTTAGCTATTTTTAAGTACTCAGAAAGGAAAGGCACTCCATTAATGCTTACTATCATGAATGCTGACCCAAAGGGATTCATAAATATTAAGTTTTGCTTCTGGCACTTGAACAACCACACTGATTCCAAATATCATGTCTTAATCCAATAGCTCCTCTGTTTCTGATCCTGTAAAATGCTCCGTAGGCTTAACTACCTCTAACATTTCACAGTTAACTTCTTGAAAATTATTGGGAAGAACAGAGTAAAGCAGGATGGGAGCTAACATCAACAAAAGAATACTTAATATGTAAATCAGAGCCAAGTGACAGTGCTTCATTTTCAAATATTTTGAGCCCTCACTATTTAACATATTATAAAAGTGATTTAACATATTTTTTAAATATATACCACCTTTGAAAAGCTACACTTATGTAAGGCATCTTTATACAAACACAATCACATGTGCCCTTACCCATTTCACAATGAGAAGATTATAAGTTATACCAACTCATAAACTAGGATCAGAACAGTTTCTCTGTGAAATTGCTAAAAATAAGACCATCAGGACCAATATTTCTGTGGTTTTCTCTGAAACGCAAAACTGTACAGGAAGAAACATTATTTTTTGATATAAACATTCACGTTAGCTGCTTTCTTTTTTTCCTGACAGACAGCAGAAGCACCTATTAGATCTATTTGTAAAGACGCACGAAGAATAGAGACATATTGCCATTTAAAACAGCTATTAACATTCTTGCACTGACATAGCAACACGGTACCTCATTGTGTCAGCACTGCCCATGTTTGAAGGGAATTTGACAGGAGTGGTTACTCCAGCTCGTCATGCTCAGCAAAAGAAGCAAGATCTGTTGCCACACAGGATGTGCTAATGTAGGAGTACAGATTTAGAGAAGACATGCACTACAATGATTTAGACCAAGGCTGATCATTTTTTGCCACTTGGAGTAACAAAAGAACATTTTGTGAAAAGCTACATGTTCTGACAACCCTATTTATGGTAAGCACTGCTTTAAGTAAGGAGTGTTCAAAAGAGATTCTGAGGTATTATTTGTACTTAAAGGTATTATTTAACTTAAAACAGTATCCAAAACACAGACCCTGGCCCACAGCACAGTGTGGTTTGACTGACAGGAAGGTTACCCTAAAGCATGCAGCTCTTAGCCCAGATCAGTGCAAGGATAAGAGAACTCACTGTACCAGATTTAACATTATGTTTCTGACCTGTGTCAGGACCTTTCCTTCCTCAGAAATTCCCATACAATGCAAGACTGTGTCTTTGCACTCCTAAAAACAGGATGAAAGAGAACACACACAAGCTGTATCTCAGCACCACCACTGCCACTTGCTACATTACCCCAGTTCATGAAGCAGATAAAGCTTTTAGTGCACATAGGCCCCAGCTACTGAACCAAGAAGAGTCAAAGCCCCGCTCAATTTCTTATACTTTTGGAGGAAAAATATTAATAAAATATTTTGTGTTCTCATTCCTCCATGGCAGAAGGTCATTCAGATACTGTCTACACAGCAAGTACCGTTCCGTCAGCCATCAGATAGCCTTGCTCTGTTGGAAACATACCTGATTTATTTTGAAATTTTTACACCAATTTAGTGACAGGCTCTTTGTATTTCAATGCTCTTCTTTCAAGGTTAGTTTAGATGTCACCTCCAAGAGCAATTTATTCTACATTTTCATCCCCCAGTAAAAAAAAAAAACAAAAAACAAAAAACAAACCACAAAAAAACCCACAAAAAACAACACAAACACCAAAAAAGTCTGATCAAGAATCTTCTCGTGAGAAAGAAGCTGAAAATATGCCACATTGCTGTTCTCCCACTTAGTATCAGCTGAAACTGTAGTAAGTGCTCTATGTCATCATTCAGATCACTAATTAACACAACACAAAACCTAACCAAAGAAAATCCCCCGCAGAACTCCACTTGATAACTCTTTCAGACAGCGAGTACTCCAAATTAACTTTGTATGTAGTATTTTTCTCATCCTTCATGAGCTTTAAATAGAGTATTCATTCTGAACTCTACTTATATAGCTTATACTAGGAGGGAGCGGGGTGGTGGTGCTGCTGCTGCTTTGTTTTGTTTTCAAAGCATTTATATGACCTGAATCATGACCTTCTTCAACAAATTCTGTTTTCTCTTGTTATTCTCACCATGTTCTAGGACTACAGCTCAGTATTGTGATTGTTTCTTCTGCTACTTTAGTGGATATTTTAGAGAAGGATTTATAACACCCTATGTCTTTCCTTTCTTCTCTGTATAGAAAAGACAAAATATTTTTCTTCCCTCTGCCATTTAGTATTTTACTCATCTTTTGCAAAGTCTTGAATGCAACTGTCAAGACCTTTGAGTTTTCATGAATTTGTTAAATGTCTGGGAACGATGCTCAACAGGTTCATCTAACTTAAAAGCCTTTAATTCACCTAAGGATTTTCTAAATACCTGTTCCTTCATTAAGGATGACACAGGGTTGTCGCCAGCCTTCCCCTTTCTATTATCCATGAGCAGAAGTCACGTTCTCCACTCCCACACTCTGACAGCACCTAATACTTGGTGATTAATCATCTTACTACTAATGTGCTTTTGGAGTAAATGGGTTATTTACTTGATTTTTGTTCCTACTTTCATTCAATGATTTGATCCTCCAAATGTTGACCTCGAAATGACAGAAATCAGCAAAGGACAATAAAAGAGTGATTCACTGTTCCTCATTTACCTTTCTCTCTTGATAACTCTCTTTCACATGTAAACAGTGAACAAAATTTTAGCAGTGAACTCCCCAACCCTTAGATGGATCCAGTGTCCTGCTGACAGCTGTTTTTATGCCTTTGCAGTGCTGAAATACACGGATGTTCCGTAATCATTTACTCGCAGAGAAGAGTAACACTGTGCAGAGAAGTGCCAGATCCCTTGTAGGCTAACGTAACTCAAGTAAAACTGAACAGTGCACTTGGCCAGACCGAACACTGATGAAGGAAATTTTTGAAAATACAAATTAGCCCTTTTTTTTTAGCTCTGAGTTTATATTATCAGTTGCCTCCAGTGTCACTTCTGAAACTAATTCTTTTATAGCCTGCCCTTGCTTCAGGCACAACAGTTGTCTCAAAAAAATTATCACCATTCCCTGAAGCTATTATTTATCACAGATCTCTGTCTTAGCACTGAGACTTGAGTCTTCAGTGACAAACTGACATAGTTCAGTAGCAGTGCCAGATATCACCAATAACCCATTTTGCACCAGTTATGACCTTCCCCAGTAGACAGTGTCAGCCACAAAGGTTCTCTCTTCATAAAATTTCAAGAAAGCCTACTGGGGACTTACACATGCAGCACCACAGCTGGTTATTACCCTAACTATTTGCATGACTCTATGTTCCCCCACATTCTGCCCACTGTCCTCACCTTTGGTCTGTCTACAGACAGTCTATAGTAAGATCTGTTCCCTCCATGCCGTAATTCCTCTTGAGCACGAGAAGATATGATTGCTTCCTAAGATTTTTATCCCACATCTCCACACCTGACTCTGTTTAACCACTTTCTATACAAATCCTGGGTGGTATGAGCACACCACACAGCCCTCAGTGCAGCATAGGTGAGACTGCTGGATGGGAAATGCTCCTCTTCAGCGCAGGGTGAGACATGGAGTCTTCTACAACAGGGGCTGGAGGAGACAGGGGAACAGCCTGTTATGAACTAGTTCCCAGAATGATTCAAATTAATAATAATTTGGGCAGATGAAATACATTTATAATACAACTAATAATTTACAGCAGCACAGTTTTGCAGACTGGACACTGACTCTTAGTCTTTACTTTCCTGGAAGCAGAGACAAGGACAGACAGTGAGTTTTAACCTACAGCTTTCCACAGTACATCTGTATCATTATATTCCATTGTGAAAGGTTTAAATTTCAGAGTAACTGGAAGAATTCATTAAAATTATTAATATTCTGAAACAATGGGATTGTTAACTGCTCTGTTAGAGATCACAGTTACTTACAATTTCTGTTTATATTAAGACAATTACTTACTTCAACTTCCAGTTTCATTAATATTTGAAGATTAATAACATTTTTTACAGGAACAAGCAACCATTTAAAAGGTATGTTGCTGTTGTATTACTGTTTCTCACTTACAAAGCTCCAATTTTCTGATTTAGGAACAAAACCCCTGAATTAAGCAAGCAACCACAAAGCATTGGCAGCAAAATCAATCTCAAAAAAAAAAAAAATTCCCCCACAAAATCTTCAAAAAACTATTGAAAAAATTCATATATATACGTGTGTGTGCATTTCTTTATAAATCTATATGTACGTTTGTACATTTGTTCATGGGTAGATGTCAGCATTTTGTTATGAAATAGAAAAGTAAAAACTTACAAAAATTCTTTCAGACACTGTCTAAATCTTTCCATCTCTTTAGTATCAGTATAATTGATGGGCTGTCCTTAACTCATGCACATATCTGACGACTTATGTTATTCATCTTCTTCTTGAATCTCTGAATGTTTTTACTTTAGTAGCTGACTCAGGAAATTAGGGTTTTACTTCCTACTTCATAAGATTTTTGTAGATTATCTAAAGCCCTCCAACCCTTCCAACATCAAACATATGTTTTTAAGGAATTATTGGTTTTAAAAAGAGAATGATGTGTACATTGTATACAGGTTTTTTTCAGAAAATTGTCTAAAAATATGACCATGACGTGCATCAAAGGTTGAAACAGGCCATTGACAGGATGCTTTCTAAAACAACATTGTGTTAAACTATCTTCTCCCATCTTCTCACTACCGAAAGTTCTAAAAATTGCTAGAAGTTTGAAAAGTATCCACCAAAAACTACGTAGAAATCAATATCTCAAACATCTTGCACTACAATAATTGCATTAAATAACGGATTTATTTCTTCTGCACAATGTCAATCGCAACAAAATCGTACTCATGGTATTTCAGATACATTCTTAACTAGCTTAAACCCAGCCCCAGGTGTAGTAGACACTTGCACATCAAAACCACACATTTCTGTTGGTCAGCAAACAACTGTTCTTCCAGCTAAATGTGGTACCAGCCTTTCTGAGTCATCTCAATGCTATTCACATGCCCTTTCTCATTCCTAGACCGCAGTATCAGGAAGATAGTCATACAAAATGATGCTGATCTGTCCATTACACAGAATAATAATATGATAACCAAACCCTTGTTACATTTCAATTTGGGAAAAATAAGGCAATTTGGTGCCAATGTCTTCAAAAAACACACCAGTGGTTTGGCTTCATTTTTCTTATTGTCAAAATTCGGTTCAGGTCACTAAAATAATAGAAATTATCACTTTTTTTTTTTTTATCATGGAAAGGCAGAACACCTCTTATAAAAATGTTCTATCGTTGTTTTATCATAGGATCATGGAATGTTTTGGGTTGGAAGGGAACTTAAAGATCATCTAGTTCCAACCCCCTTGCCATGGGCAGGGACACCTTCCAGTAGACCGGGCTGCTCAGAGATCCATCCAACCTGGCCTTGAACACATTCAAGGATGAGGTAGCCACAACTTTTCTGGACAACCTGTGCCAGGGCCTCACTACTCTCACAGTAAAGAATTTTTTCCTAATATCTAATCTACACCAGTGCTCTTTCAGTTTGAAGCCATTCCTCCTTGTCCTGTTACTACAGGGCCCTGTAAATGGTCTCTCTCCATATTTCCTGCAGGCTCCCTTCAGGTGCTGGAAGGCAATTAGGTCACTCCAGAGCCTTCTCATTTCCAGGCTGAGCAATCCCAGATCTCTCAGCCTTTCCTCACAGCAGAGGTGCTCCATCCCTCTGATCTCCTTGGTGGTCTCATCTGGACTTGCTCCAACAGGTCCCTGTTCTTCCTGTGCTGGGACCTTAGAGATGGATGTTGTACTCTCCTGGAGTTCAGTAGGCATAAAAGCCTTTTATTTATGATTGCTGACTACAGTTAGTGGATACTGCATTCATGGCAGCCTTGCCTGCCATTTGAGTTACTGTACTTGCAAGAAAGTCTGCGGCCTTTAGCCTTCAATCCAGTTCCTCTGTGTGATATTTTACATTTCTGCATTATGCAAGGGAAATATCTACTAGGAGCCCTCTGCATACACTAACTGCTCTTACACATTAAAAATAAGGTTCTACTAAAACAACAATCAAAAATTTTACAAACCTACTGCTTAATCAATATACAGCATCAGCATTCCCTGATGTTGATAAACAAGTCATTTGCAATTTTATTAAGTGACAAGTGCCTTTGACTACATGTTCTAAGGTATATGGTTCTGTCCATTTTACTTTTAAGTATTTGCTGAAATGACTTGAGGCAGGGCTTCTCTTCAAACATTTTTACAAGAGTGGAATTATATACAAGGTTTTTGTAGATTAATAAAGGAGAAGTATAACTTCATGATAAATAAAATTTATTGTGTGCATGACAACAGCTACTCTCCAAGCTTTTAGTATTTTAATATATCACCCATAAAAACCACCTTGCTGTACAATGCAATGTAACCATTAATGTTCACAGAAAATATGCAGTGCAGGTTTAATATTTTATATCTGAGGAGTTTTACAATTTGATCATAAATGGAATCTGGAACATACAGATTATTCTGAAATTCGAGATTGCTTTGTGGTTTCTTTAAATATTGTCACCCAAGTACTCAATTTAAAATAAATTAAGCTGTAAAACTACACAGAAGAATAGTGCAGTTTTGAATATCAGCAAATAAAAGTTGACTGTGCTCTATAAAACAACAATTGAACTCCTTGCTGCTGGATATGTTCTTATTCAATAACTCCATGATAAATCATCCCCTGCTACATGTGCTTGGCAAAAGGCATTACTTTGTTTAGCTGCTGTCCTTTTCATCTTTTTGAGTCATAAGAACTTCTGACCACAACTATTTCAACAAACTAATAGTGCAAGCATGTCATGTAGGTAAGATCTCTTCTGGAACAAAACAGTGGGAAAAGAAGATGACTCAGAGGAATGATATTTAATTAGTATTATATACGGTCGTAATCCACTCTGGGACAAAGCTAGCCATGACAAATAAAACAGCCCCTCAATCTTAACAGGACTTTAGGATTTAGCTTTAAATAGTGACTTATCAGTGGAAGTTTTAACAATTCCAAATGCAGTGCTGCAAAAATATTCTGAGATGTCAATATAGTTCATAGATTTAAATACAACGATTTATTTAATTCACTATTTCATAATAAAGGGATAATATGATTTCTTACAAAATGGGTTCTTATAGTAAAAATTTGTGATTGAAATCTTGTGAACTGGTTTATATCCACAAATGAAAGCAAATGTCATTACCTAGATTTTAGGTAAGCACATTTATTGGTATATTGGAAAAGGAATGGCTGGAGCTACTATGTCAAATGCATTTTTAGCATCTATATATAAACTAGAGCAGTTTGCTATATTTAAAGTACACTGGAATCCAAGTCCACATCTGTCTTGAAGAGAGAAGAGGACAAAAATGTTCCAGCCAAGAGAGTTTTATCTCACTTCATCATCAGGTCTGTAAGAAAAACCTAGTGATAGGAACTACTTTCTGTTGTTATCTACAGGCAATCAAAACTATTTCCGGATACATGCCACTGGCAAATTTTAGGGTGACTTTCTACTATCTGCATTATCAAATCCACAAAATTTCATTTATTTAATAATTATAACTGCATCATATAAGCTAATTACTTTCTTTACATTACTGGATGCAAGCCATGAAGAGTTAGTAAAGCTTTCAGAGTTAGAAAACCAAAGTGTTCACTAAGTAGCAAGTTCTTATCTGTAAAGGAAATTGCCATGAGAGATGCACAGATTTGTCAGTCTTCTTTTCACACAATGCCTCTATCCGGCCAGGTTGGGACTCCAGACAACTTCTGCAGTCATGAAACTGACACAATATATTTTAAAAGACAGTCCATCCATTTCTTCACCTCAAAAAACAAGGAATGTCCAGACTAACTATGTTGTGTTTCCTGCCTGGATGACTCAGGCTAACCAGGCCAAAAACAACACCTCCATCCCTTTAATGCGACACCAGAATGAGCCAGTGCAAAAGCAGCATACAAAGCCTACCCCAAGTCCATTTGTGAAATTAAGTTCTGCATTCCTGAGGGCTTTGACTGTAAAACGTTAGAAGCAAATTGAGCTAACAGAATTTCTGTAAAGAATCAGGCAGAAGCATATTAAAATATTGCAGAATAATTTATAGGTGGCAATTGTAATGATGTGATATATCGTTTATGAATATAACCATTTTTTCATTAGCTTTTCAGAGTTAATTTCATCAAATGAATTCATGTTTAAAGCTCACTGCACTGTAGAAGATTGAGCCCTACATCTATGAAGAATATTTGACAACAGTAAAAGAGTTTCTGGGTTTAGTTGACATTTTATGGCTTAAGGTGAAAGAATTAAATGGGAGTTATGCTTGTTTGACATTCTAGATACCCTTCAGTATATATGCTAAAGCTGTCCTAATTTTTCAGCAACAAAACTGTGCTGCTTTAAAGCCTGATATCTGAATTGCATAGCCCTGAATGGCTCCAGAGCGTACCACAGTTTTCAATTGTGGGCAGCTGTGTTCTTGCTTATATTCTCTGATTTTAAATTAGAAAAGAGTAGTGGAAATATTTTTCAGCTTAAAACAGACTTCATTGAGTATTTTGCTGAAATTAAAGTCACTGACAATTCCAAATGTGATGCAAAAATAAGGAACCTGGAGCGTTTATCTTCTGAAGTAGCACAATCTCCATATCCCATTTTTCTGAACCTTTTGCCTGACAGGGCAAACACTTTCTACTGAATATTAAAACTCCCAGGAGCTTTTAATAAAAACTGAAGTTCAAATCAAAAGCATAAGCAGATTTTACCTTTAGATTTCCAATGGATATAAACTATGACCTTCTAGACTGGAAGGTTACATGCTGATTTGGTACATTAGTAAAGGATAGCAAAATAAATGCATTGAATTTGCAAATGTCTAGATTGAGCCCTTGTATCTGACACACTTCACTGGTGTTACAAAAATATTTAAACACATTTATTAAATGGAGGTGCATTTACTTTCCCCAGGTGCCCATTTTCCAGGTTTAAAAGTAGAATAACTGTTCTTCCTCTTTTTCCCTGTCTCAAGGCATAAGATTGTACAACAGTCAGAACAAAAAGCATTTTGGAGAATTTTGGAGTAAAATGGATATTCTAATCTTCTGTTTTAATATTAACTATAATTTAAATGATACAGCAAAAAAATCCCAAGAACTGCAAATCTGTAGAAAGCAAATACTAAATCGGCTTCCTGGTTCTCTAAATCACTTTTTGCAAGTTTTTCTGAACTAAAAAGTCTAATCATATTTGAAGAATGTTCATACTGCAGGGATTTCAAATACACACAAATGCATCTGATCCAAACTGACCCAAACTCAAACTCATTATAGACAAAATGCATAAAGAGACTTTTATTATTATTACTATTGAAATTGCAACCAAGAAAACTCATGAAAATCTTGATCCTGATGGTTGCAATGGGAAAGCTCACTCTGGAGAAAATAAAGAGCATATTGCTAATTTAAAATGTAGTGGTCCTGAGCTATCCATTTAAAAATCTTGGCAGAAATAATGTGACAAACACCTTACCAAAAGTGACAGGAGGTTCTTCTGTTTGTTTTACTGCATGGGTTTGTTAATTTTTTTTTTTCCTCTTTTTTAAGAAGACATACTTTGGTAACAAGAGAATCCTCAGTTAAACTGCAGTTGCCTACTTTAAATTTATGGAGCTTGATGAGAGCAAACACAGTCTGTGCTACCACTGGCACCATCAATCAAAGTCCTAGGTAGTAAAACATTGCATCTTAAGCTTTTCGGTTGAGAATTCTTTGCCTGCTTGCTTACTGTGATGTGCAATGCATGCTGATGCACCTGTAGATGAGGAAAAATAGTCTGATAAACCTATGATTTATTTTCTCTGAGATCAACACAGTATCAAAAACTGTGACAAATGAGACATCTAGGGGGACTAGGAAACATTTTATTAAAAAGTCAAAGGGGTGTTTATCCTATCTTCAGTAATTTATCACTCTTTTCCCTCAAGACTTAACATCTTTGCAAGGCAACTTCAGAGGTCTAGAAAACTTCTGTAAATTGGCCCGCTGAAGCGGAGATTGTATTTATAGCACATGTGAGGTTATTCCAGAATCAAGGGAAGTGAGGGTGACTGAAAAATGATTGAGTCAAATAACTTATTTTTCCTTAGAGGAAATCAACTATCAGAAATAACTTTTACTTTTATAACACCTTTATGTACAACTACATAAGCAATATGAATTTTTTATATATCCTCTGTGGTATCCTGGGGTGTATTAGGACGAGCATTGCCAGCAGGTCATGGAGGTTATTCTGCCCCTCTGCTCAGCCCTGGTGAGGCACATCTGAGTGCTGTGTCCAGCTCGGGGCTTCTCAGCCCAGGAGTGACATGGAACTCCTGAAGCAGGCCCAGGAGAGGCTGTCAAAGACAATTAAGGGACTGGAGCATCTCTCTGATGAGGATAGTCTAAGGAAGCTGGGACTGTTCAGTCTCCAGAAGAGACAACTGAGGGGGAACCCCATCAATGCCTGTCAGTGTCTCCACAGAGAGGTCAAGAGATGGACCAGGCTCTGCTCAGTGGTGCTGAGCAATAGGACAAGAGGCAATGGGCAGAAACTGATGCACAGGAAGCTCCACCTGAACATGCGGAAGAATTTCTTTACCATGCAGGTGACTGAGCACTGGAACAGATCACCCAAAGAGGTTGGGAAGTCTCCCTCACTAGAGAAATTCTAGAACCTTCTGGACACAATCCTGTGCCTTGTGTTCTGGGATGACCCTGCTTGAGAAGGGAGGTTGGACCAGATGACCCACTGTGGTCCCTTCCAACCTGAGCCATCTGCAACTCTGTGAATTTGGCTTTTATTTGTATATCTACCATATTGTCTAATAGATATATTTAAAGTTATGGAAATTGAAAATTATCTGCTTGATCTGGTGGACATGTGCGCAGTATGATTGCAAGCGCTCAAGATATTCCTTGAAAACAAAAATCTAGTGAGTATTCAATTAAGATTATTAAAAATAAGAACATACTCGATGCACTGGGTACATTTTTGCCCTACCATAAGAGAAGGCCACACAGATAAAAAAAGATTAATAAGAGAATTAGAATTCCCTGGTCCAAAAAGTCTGGGTAGTTTTATTGTCTGTCAGAATGCTGGCTGTACTAGACTTGAAGACATGGCAGCATTACTTCCTTGCCATGCACATGTTTGTTTTCATAAGTAAAAGGCAGTTTTCTGGAGTTCTGACTGAACTTCTCTGAAGCTTATGTAGCCTCTGTATCTTTTAAAGATATAGTTCTGTAACTTATCATAAGGGTTTTCCTTTTTCAAAATGCAATTTGCAAAGACATAAAAATTAACCATCTCTCTCAAATTAGGAAACCATGAAGAGTGCTGCCTCCTACCAGAAAAACTGAAATTATTGCTGATACTACCAAAATAATCTTGTCTAATTGTTGGAAACAAATGGCCAGACCCATAAAACACATTTTTTCTCTCAAAACAGCAAACATTTGAGCAAGGAGAATGACATATTGTATTGTGGGGGTGCAGAATTATCCAAATCAAATGTTCCAAACATTTTTCAGCCATTAGTCTAAGAAATAAATCCAAGAAACAATCTCATATAATTTCTCAAAAGGCAGTGCAGGATAACACTGATTTCAACAAAGCAACTTCTAGAGCAAGTAATTTTTTTGAAAAGTAACTGAACATTCTGCTGAGAACATCATATTGCTATATATTAAGTAAAATGTGCCTTTTAAATTTGTAAGACATCAGAGATTACATTCATATATTTTCAGTGATCAAGCTACCAAAATGTTTCTACTTAACTTGAATATTTTTTCAAACCACCCTATTTTCCATACTACTATATTCCATCCTTCCATCTTGCTATATTATTGGCATGTAATTTTATAAACCTATTCACACTCATCAGCTGTGCACAGTCATAGACTTAAAGTGACCAGGTTAGATTACAGGTTTGGGTTTTTTAAAGGTTTGTTAACAAAGTCCTCTCCTCTTTACCAGTCAACTCATACCCTACAGTGTTAACATCACATTTCTTAAAGGTAAAAAGGAGTACAAAACCACAAGAATATGAGCCGATTCTTCTCCAACTACAGAGTAGGAAAAAAAAAACGTTCAGAACTTAAGACTTTTATTCAGAAACTGAACAACAAAACACCTCGTTATAGAAGGAAAATCTCCATTCTCTGCTGTTCTAGCTAAAAGCCTACAATGCAAGTTAACATAGTCCCAAGATTCTGCCTAATGCCTATTAAAATCCATGGAAATTTTGACACCTCTTTAGCTCTTAGCACAGCTGATAAAATACAGGACGTGTTTGGGACCAAACAACAGCCTGACACACAAGGAGAGCTCTTGTGGGAGGGTTCTGCCTCCTTCCAACCTCAGAAGCAACCTATCAAAACCTACTAGTGAAGATTAAGGTCAATATAATACTCATTAGAGTTTAAAAATACACATTCAGTCATAGAAAATTATTATACGACAATTAATTGGGGTTTATATTTCAAAAACTGCACTTACAAGTTTTGTCATTTGAAAACCCAGCAGCAACACAGCATTAATGACAGGTCTTGGTGATGCCTATGGGAAGCAATTTCAGATTTTCCTGAAGAAAAAAAGGATAAGCATATGCATCTTGATAATACTATCCAAAATTAACATGGAAAGATTTCTACATTCAGAAAAAATTGCAGAAATTTCAATTACATGAGCCAAGCAATTGCTGTTATCTGTTTTATGTCGCACAAAGTTATTTTCTTTCAACTGACAATAAAGCAGAACTTGATATAAATATATTTATGTCCAGCTTTTAGCCATGTACCATATATGAGATTAGCCTGATAAATACACAGAAAATCAATTAAGAGACTTGCAGATATGTGGATATGCTTTACCATAAACATTAGTGCTGGTTTCTAAAACTACCAGCATAGTTTTACCGCACTAGGTAGTGTTTACAAACACTAGGTTTGCTTTCCCTTGATACCAGTGATATACAGTATTCTAGTTTCCCCTTGGAATATATTCACTTTCATCTGTATATTTTCATAATACTAATGAGTGATTTTTCTTGTTACTGACTATGTAAAAAAGGAAATTTAAGGTTCAACAGCAGCTATGCTCAATGAAACACTCAGACTGCTTAATAAGCTGTTATAACAACCAGTTATATCTCCTCAGCTTCAACCCAGAATTCCCAGCAGCTTAAAAGGAAGCATGGATTTCTTACACAGGCCCATAAAGTCAAAGGTCATAGATTATTAAATGTAATCCAGGTAGGGCTCTAGTCTCCTATGAGAAAAGCTTATTCCTGGCTCTAAAATAGGAATTTTCCATAGAAATCCTGTATTGTTTCACACATATCTTCAAAACCACTTTCTCTTAACAAGTTTTATTTGTTTTCTATTGTATAAATACACTTTGCTAATCATCATTTTGTTTATTCTAAATTATTTTTCTTGAAACCCTATTTAAGTTCATGCATTTAAACATGAGGTGCATGAACTTCAGAAGCAAAATAAAACTTACCCAAACACTCCCAATTTTAAAAGGACATAAATTTCCATTCTTATATCTCATTTTAGCTTCATTTGCACAAATGCAAGCCTGTGAGCTGCTTAATAAAGGATCTTGTGAAGATGCAGTATAGTATGTTATACTTGCTCACATCAATTATATGAGACAGAAGCCATAGGAACACAGGCAGTGTGTGCTCAGAATTAGGAGTGTTTACTGTTGGAATATACGGAAAATAGTTAGGAATGCATAATGCCATTTGGTTCAGCTCATTTTCAGCAGAGCTCTTGCAAGTTACAGTAGAGTATGTTTGCATGCTTAACTAAGTGCATTAACATTTTGGGTTAGGTGGGGAATACCCTTTAGAACCAAACATCTCTTATCACCTCTTACACGGCCTTGGTTTGCATTGCAAAATAGTCTCAGAGGACAAAATTGCATCCCCTTTGAATTAAGGTAAACTGATGTACTTAAGAAGCACCTAAATCTTCAACTGCTTTTGACAGGAACAGGGCAGAGCCAGGCTGATGTAAATCCCTTGAAACATGCATAAATACATAAATATGCAGATTTATAGTCTTTAACCACTAACTGTTTTGTTATAAGTTCATTCCTGTTGTACTGCGCTACTGGCTAATGCAGACACAAACCTTACACAGCAGGAGCAACTCCAGTATCCTCAATGGAGCTGCTGGCAATGCCAGCACTCTGAGGGTAACAGACTGGGCAGACATTGAGGCAACAGCTGTGCACAGGCTGGCCAGCCCTGGTAAATTAAAGAGAATTTCTCTTCTTCTCTAACCTTATGAGCTTACATCTTGATTATGAAGTGTTCTGACAGGTCCTGCCACTCAAAGAAAATAAGTCACCCTCTTCCCTACAAAGACTGCTGTTTCAGCCTTATGGAGTCAGGGCAAAAGCAAAGGGAAGTGTGGATGTCATATCCCACCCTGTGATTCTGCTTGGGTGACCACTGGAAGGACAGACATAAGAGGGTATGCATGTTCATGGGCTTCTGGGTTGGAGGTAAGTGAACAGTGAGGAAAAGCAGTGTCCAAAAAGTCTAGATTCAGACAGGTTACTCCCCCAGATGCAGCAGAAGGTCTGAGGACATCTCCATTTCTGATCCTGATGAAGGGACTTCTGATTTGCAGTTAAAGGAATCAGATGAGGAATGCTCTGATCAGCAACAGAGGGGTTCCACCTCTGGCCAGGCAGAGGAAAGGGACAACTAGACCTACTGGACTGTATGGAACATATTTCCTGGCACATCAGACCCATGGGAGAATAACACTTTGGTGGATATTGGTGCACAGTGCAACCTAGAGCAATCAGGGGCAGAATCCATCTGCATTTCTGGAGTGACTGAGCATCCCAACTGGTGAAGTGAGCCTAACAAATAGGAAGGGACAGAAGCACCTTATTGACGGCCAGACCAGATTCTCTGGATATCGTTGTTACAGACTATCTCAAAAGAAGATATCTCAAGGACACAAAGGTGTACCAGTGGGCCTTTGGTGTAGGCATCATGAAGATTAAACAGCTGTTGATCTTGCCCAGCCTCTCAAATGATCCTTTTGTGGTGAGGTTGCTGCATGTCAAACAGCAGTGCAGTTGCTACACTGATGGTGCACTGGTGGTAATACTGCACCATCCAAGACCCTCTGATTCTCCTCCATGAGCTGAGTGAACAACTGGAGAATTAAGAAGTCATCAGCAAGATTTTTTTGTCTTAAACAAGGCAAAGTCAAAGGTCCTGTACAAGAGACTTAGCTATAGGAAATAAAATTACATATGGATATTACCACATCCTAATACATGTGATTAATATAGTAAGAATCTCCATCAGTTAACAGAAAGAAAACACAGGCAATGCTGAGTTTCTGGGTAGTACATATCTTTTGCATATAGTTAGATTGGGAATCCCCCTCATTAAGTGACACAGCAAGCATTTCAACCAGTTCCCTAAGATATTAAACAGGAGACAGATCATGAAGTAGCCCTTAGGCCAGCTGGACAGGACCAGATGTAAGCAGCAGGGTCTATACCATAGCCAGGAAACAAAGACCCTCTGACAGAAGACACCTGGAGAGACTCAAGGTCAGTCTCTAGAGTTTTGGAGCCAGGGTGCAGGAGTCCCGCTATACCCTAACTGAAAAAGAGATACCAGTAGGACCCAGGGTGGTACACGTTGTTTCAGAAGGAGTTGTTACAGAAACATATATCTTCTTGGCAACATAAATATCTTTGTTGTACCAAATATTCAAATGAAGGATCTCCACCATGTATCATTCAACTGACGCTACATGGAATAAGTGAGCAGCATTGATCATGCAATGGGCTATAACTGAGAATAACTACACAGGAATCCTGGTAAAGATCATGAACTGGCCAGCACACAGAGATTTCAGAGCATTGCCCAAACAGATGACTGACATCAAAAAGCCTCAGTGTTACCAAAAAGTAAGAAGTGATATGCTCTGTTTGCCAGAGTACCATCACACTGTAGGAGTGCACCAAAATGGAAAGCTGCTGTATGGAGTCCCACGCAAGTAAGAGAACCAAAGGAAAAAACAAATCAGGTCAGTTTGCAGAAGTGAAAAGTTCTTACAGTTGCTTTTAGATATCACTGAATAAGAAATGTGGCCAAAGCTGTCCCTCTGCTCAGACTCGTGGGTCCAACTGGCAGTACATGGGTAAAGTCATCTGGGCTGCTGTGTTGTAACAGGACATTGCTGCCTGATGAGAGAAACTTGTTGAAAAGGTCTGTTACATAGATGCTCATGTGCCTGAGAACTGTGCCACCACTGAACGTCAGCACAACCAAAAGGTAGGCCAGTCTACTGGAACTGAGCCGGCTCATGCAGACCTGGACTGGGAAGGTAAAAGTGACCAATTCGTGGTGGGTGGGACCAAGAAAACATCGGGATACCGAAGAAGAGACAACATACAGAAAGTCTTGTGATCTAAAATTGGACTTGACAATGCAGGATATCTATGAATGTAAAAAATGCTGCCATAATCAAGCAAGGCAATGCTTCTCTGACACCCAATCAGGAAGGCCTGACAGATCAAGTATATCACACTACCATGAGCGTGCTGATGCAAGCATTACATGCTTTCTGTAGTGGAGGTGACTACTGGATGGTTAGAAACATACTCTGTAACGAATACTACCACCCAAAATACCTTGATCTTTGAAAAACAAGTTTTATGATGATATAAACCCCCCAAAAGAAATTAATTGGACAATAAGACTCATTTATGAAACCACTTCATAGGCATCCAGGCCAAGAAACACAACACTTGCTGGCTTTATCACATTCCCTATCACACACCAGTCCCCAGAAGACTGAACAAGGCAATGAACTGTTAAAGACTACGAGTTTTGGGAGATTCAAGTGCTATGATGTACATTAACTAGAAGGCACACCTCTAGTAAACACTAGAGGATCTTCCTCCCCAAACACCCTGCACAGTGTGGAAGTAACTCACATAGCACATAAAGGGAATTGGATGAGAAAATGTGGGTTACACCTTCCCTGGGAAAAGGCAAAGATCCTCATGGGTTTGAATCTTCTTTTTTAGTGATGTGGGTGCATTTGGTGATGAAGGCAGATGGAGTAACCTGATGTGCACCTCCAGGATGCCTAACCTTAGGAAAAATAACCCATGATTTGAGTTGCCATAATGTCTGTATTTCATTGAAAATACTACAGGAGGAACCATCCAAATGAGTAAAAACAAACCTCATAAGGAGCCTGCTCAGTGCAGTAGAGATCCAATTTGATCTGGCTTCCGCAACCAACAACTCAACATACATCATCTCTCTCCTCTCAAATGAGAACTTCATCAGATGGACTCCAAGACATAGATTTTTTTTCTTCCCCATAGCAGTGGAGTTGCTGGACAGTGGTGACATGAGGAAGAGAGTAGTGCCTGCTGAGTTGCTGTCTGCTTTCATACCACAAGAGCTAGACGTTTTTTTCAAGACAATCAGATTCTTGATATCTTCATTCAAAGTTTGTCTGGACAGAGGATGCTTGAATAATTTTTGTGTGTTCTGGAAATCATGATTTTGGCCAAAGGGAAAGTGACATGCACTTAAATACTTGATACTTTGTGCATTTTAACTTTAGCACTAACTTGCTAGTAAGTATCACACATATATATACATCCATATATAATTTTCATGTAATCAAAAGGTTTTTGGTTCTTACAGCTCACATATCCCTGCTGAATTTAACAAATGAGATAAAAAGCAGTCAAATGTAAAAATCTGTATCCTTCCAATACTGCCAAAACCTAACTTAATATTAAACTCACTTGCAAACATCTGTTCCTAAAAAAAATAAAATAAAAAAAAAATCCATCTTTTAAGCAGTTGTAAGATTACCAGGGAGCAAATAAACATCTAAATAATCTTTATTTCGTTTTGCCTCCCACTGATGGTCTCCGGGACATATATTTTCTTCTCACATTCTCATATCTTTTACCCCCTTCTGTTTTTTTCCAAATTATTTCTATTCTTCAAGGATGCCTCAAAACACGAGCTATTTGCCAGAAAACATGTCCTAACTTGACTGAAGCTATAACAGTTACTCCTGTAAGCCCCCATCAAGCAACCCTGTAATTAATCATCCCTTTCCTTGAGGGCTGGTGTCACTCAGCATAAATCAGAGAATGTGCTTTCTTCTTGCAAAAGTAAACATTTCTTTTTCTCCTTATTAAAGAAAATATTTGTGACTTTTTTTTATTATGATGATGAGAGAAAATATTTTGATTTCCCATTAGTCAGGGAGTGCAAACTAAGGACACTGAAAGCACTGTATTTTTGTCCTCATAACTGAACATCGCCCAGCAATTTTTGGTTTGTTACACTAATTTTTAAAGATCAGTTTTTTACTAAGTACACATTTCTGTGATAATACAGCTTCTTAGGAGGTTGAAATTTTCATGCCATAGGACAGTAAATATTTGGTGGTTCTTTCGCTTTGGCTCAGAACAAAAGCTGAAACATTTTTCCATGACAGAGAAGACTTTTTCTTTCCCTAAAAAGCTTTTGCCCTGACTCTTGAAGCCTGTCCCATTTTCTGCAAGGATGAAAGCTCTCCTAGTTTTGAAGATAGCTAGCATGACCTGGACCACAAGCACTGAAGGAGCTACTGATTTTACCAGCACCCTTCCAAGCTGACTGGGAGAAAATAAGGTATGTTTCCTATACACAATTCTCTTCCCTTCAAGCAGTTTGTACCTTATTCCATCAGGAGCTCTGCTGGGTTTTACCGTGTCATTGGTTCCGACTTGAACAGAGCACAGACATGTACAGACTAAACTTCAGCCAAATTCAAGTAGACTGACCCATTATCCGGGAGATGCAGCAGCAGTAGCAGAATCACATATGGTAAGATCTTTCCAAAGTTTTTATGGAGTTTTAAAGACAAATCAGGTAATGCAAAAAGTGAAATACATAAAATACAAAAGAATTTAGTAAAATCACAACAAAATAATGCCTAGGTCTAGGTCAAATAGGAATGATAACCCTGTCATAATCTCTTATGGTAATGTCCTACAGACATAATCTTCTAGTCTTTAACAGCTCACTGACATCCTATTTCAATAGCAAGGAGAAATGAAGACTTGTAAGTCTTAACCCAAACTTCAGTTACCCACACCTTATGTCCATCTCACAGTTGTCCAGGTGAGGACACACCTCAAAACACAAGTTTACCACAGACTGACGTGTCACAAGTGCACTGGCAGAAAGATGTGGAGAAATGAGGACACACACACACCCCCCCCCGGTGAAGATTTGGGGCCATGACTAAGTTACAAGCCTGAGAATCTTTATGTGCTTACCCAGCACAGCCCAGTGTTATCTATGTTTCCATAATACTCTTTCAGAGAAGAAATATCCACCATTTTTTTAAAATTTCACTCCTGAGAAGAACATAGCCCTTAGGACAAGGCACGTCAACAGATTAAGGAGCAAAAGCAGAGAAAACTGCATGTTTTCTTTCCAGGATTTGGAACTTCGTGGGTTTAGGAAAGGGCATGGCATGGCAGCTGGAACTGGAAGTTACATGAAAAATGCCTTCCTACCACGTAATCCCAACTCAATTAGACTTCAAATCAGCTGGTAGCGCTCAGAATAGACAGGGTAACAGGCAAAGAACAGTGTGGATACTAAACATCCAGTGTTGCCTCAAAATACAGGCGTTTGTTTTTTCATATTTAAAAAGCAATAAAATAAACAAATATCTGAACGAATAACTACCCACAATGTTTACACTAACCTTTAATAAAAAATTCAGTAACTCATATGATTTACATTCCATAGTCCCTATTCATATAACAAAGATTAATCAGCACTCTGTTCATGATAAAGTGACTTCATATTCTCTGTTTCATGTTTATTTTGCCAGATGATCAGAAAAAATTAAAGGTAACATTAAAAAGGTAATTCAACTTTTCTTTCACAAATTTTAAATTCCCCCCATAGCCTTGATCAACCCTCTTCAGTTATAAAAAAAAAAAAAAAAACACACCTGTTTTTAACTTCGGATTTGTAGGAAATAACTCAGTGTGAAGCAGAGAAGATTTTTGTCTAGTAATTCATTCTTAAACTACCATGTTTTACTAAACAAAGATCTATGTACAGTAATGCTCTATTTATTGGCTGTAACCAAGAAAAAAACATTGTTAAAACAAACATCCGGGGGTAAAATTTTAACAAAAGATCTTGTAATTCTTTTGAAGAAATAACTCTTCTACTACCAGCAGTTATATTAACAAATGTTCAACTTCAATCCAAGTCATTACAATATAATCAGCAAATTTACTTACATACTTAAATCAGACCCATATATGCAGTTATATATTTAGTTGTATAAATAACTAAACCAGGATTTTCTTAAAATTCAACTATTTATTTCTGGTTTTAGTTAGTTGGTTGTTTGTTGGTTTGTTTTGGGGTCTTTTGCTGTTTTGTTTGTTTGTTTTTTGGGTTTTTTTTACAAGAGTTCTACTTTTGTTTTATCACTCAAGAACACCTGGTTGACCCAAGGATTAGTTTTCCTACCCAAACACTAATCAGTGAAGGCCTGAACAACTGTACATACTTCTCCCCAGTGTTCTCTCTCTCTCCAGCACAGAGAAGCACAGGTCACGATTTGTGACAAGCCCAGATCTTTCCACCTGCTGAAAAGTTTTAGAAAAATTACCCACATCGACCAATTTAGTTGCACCTCAAAGGCTGTGGCACAATGAAAAACTTCTGCAATTTTGCTGTGTGTTTAGCAGCTGAATACATTTAAGTCACTCTGGAGACAGACTGAACAGATACTATCCTGGAAGTAAAGTGCACCTGTGAAGAGTGCCCCTACAAAGTAAATTTGGTTTTATCCACACAGGGAGTCATCGATTTCCCAAAACCCTGACAATTATATTGCCTGGAGCAGTCATCACTGGCATCTCAACAACAGTCCTGCTGCACCTCCCACCAGTCAAGTTCCATAAAAACAACAGGTGAGTAAAGAAAAGAGCAGTGGATCACTGCAGGCTGTAAGGGTTTCTTAAAGGAAGTGCAAACATTATCAGTAATTAAAAATACCCTTAATTAAGGGATTTTATTTTCCATTAATTATAAAGAATTATTCTACTTTGTTCTATTAATTTTTTTGGGTTGGAATTGTTTGGGTTGGAAGGGACCTTCAAGATCATCAAGTTTCAACGCCTCTGCCATGGGCAGGGGCACCTTCCACTAGACAAGGCTGCTCAGAGCCTTGATTAAGGATCAGATGCCCAGAGAGGACTTTATAAAGTGGGGGAAATAAGGTCAGTAGAGAGTAGCTTTACTTATGAAGACTTTTCCATAGTATCGAAGTACTAAACAACTGTGTTTAATGAATTTTACTTTTTTACCAATTAGAAAACATGTTTTGATTCCATAAAAGACTTGCATAGATAAGGATAGATTTCAAAAGGAGGAATTCTCAAGTGTAAGAAGGAGAATAAAACACACAATTAAGGGAGTTAAATATTCAAAAGTAAATAGCATGGAGCAATGGGCAAAAGGAAAAGACCTCAGCAATGATAAAACAAGTCAAAAGTCTGTATTCTGCAAATTTATGTACACAAGCGCCCAGAGTCTGAGAAACAAGCAGAAGGAGCTTGAGCTCCAACTATGGCCACAAAATTCTGACTGTGGGAGTAACTGAGATGTGTTGAGACAGTTTGCATAACCAAAATGCTGTGGTGGACAGACTTCAGCTTTTTGGGGGAAAAAGGATGGAGAGATCAGGGAAAGGACTTGTTCTCTGTGCACAAAAGCAATACAAAATCAGGGAGGGAAGGAGGATTATAGGATGGGACACAACTTTCTTGAGAGCTCATGGGTGAGAACCAGGTAAGAGGCCTTTAAGGGCAACAATCTGGGGGAATTCATTTACAAACAACCAGATCAAGGCCAGGTAGCAGGTGAAACCTGGAAAGAACTCGAGGAATTCTCTGTGTCACAGACCCTTTTCCACATGAACACCTTTGACCTCCCTGGTATTTGCTGGGAAGGTAACATGACAGGACATAAGTCACAAAGAAGGACAAGAGGGGGTGACTGTCATACTCCAGCATTACAGGTACTGGATGGAATAACCGGTTGATACACATTTGGATCTGCTACTCATTAAATAAGAAACAAAGCAGCAGGGCATGTGGCAGCCAGTGGTAATCTTGGCAGTACCTTATCAGCTCACAGCTGAAGGCACATAGCAGAGCATGAACCTTTATTTCAAGAGAGCAGATATCACTTGACAGAGAGTGGGAAAATGGGATCTCAGGGGCAGCTTTGAACAGAAAAAGCCTCAAGAAAGCTGGCTGGTCGTTGAAGACCTCCTAGCACAGTTCATCCTTATGCTGGAGAAAACAATCAGACATTTCAGGAGACCAGTATAGCTAAAGGAGGGAACTCACGATAGACGTAGTGCAAAGAAACAACAACTCTGCAGATGGAATTCAGAAATGCTACTCAGCCATTTAGTGAACTTGTTAGTAAAATTAAAACTCTTCTGTAGCTGAGACTTCCAATGGCCATTAGGGGCCCCAAGAGGAACATCTACTGCTACACAAGTATTAAGAGTCTGAACGAGAAAACTGTGGGCCCACTGCCACATGGGGCAAGTAATTCAGTAGTAGACAGATTAAGGATTAGGTACTTAATGTTTTCCTTGCCGCAGTCCTCAACACCAAAATGTCCTAGGCCGCTGCGTTTAGTGAAGGTCCAGGGAGAGAAAGTACCAGCAATGGATAAGAATTGAGTCAGGGATCATTTGAGAAAGCTTGAGCTATAGTGATGCATGGATTTGGATGTGCCACATTCAAGCATGATAGAGAAATCCCCATTGTCCTCAAAAGGTGACTATCATTTCAAAGATTGTGGAGATCACGGAAGATCCTGATCTAGTGATATAAAGCCAAGTGATACAGAGACACAAACAATTCAACTTCTAAACCATTACATTTGGTGCAGTGAAGGCAAAGTCTCCATAATCACCAAAGGAAGGCTGGCCTTTTGCAGATGTGGAAATACAACACCACATAGGACTGATTAAACAAGTGAAATAACCAACAGTAAGAATTGTATCTTCTGTTCACCATAGTGATAACTGAGAAAAATCAAGACAACAAAAACAATTCTAAGACAGTGTTTCCAATTCCTAACAAATTTAAAGAGGTTTTTTTTTTTTTGCAATCCAAAGCAAAAGCCCTGAATCTTAATTAGTCCTGCACATCTAATTCACAACGAAATTCCAATTTCAATTTAACAGAAGCAGCTTGTATATCAATACTACATAGAAAAATTTAAGAGACAAACTGTTATTAATCCAATGTAAAGACCTAAGACAATAATGACAAATTAATACAGTCCCTTCTACAGACCACACAGTACCAAATTCACAGCTGATGAAGCCCATATGGTTTCCATAAATGAAGTGTTGATGTTTAGAATAAGACACTAAAATTAGATGTAAGTGTACATTCAAGCTTACAGTATTCACATTTCATAGTATGAATTAATAAATGCAACTTTAAGGGGAAATTATTGATAGAAAAATTTTCAGTGTTATCTTGCAAATAGAAAGTTTAAGAAAAATTTTATGGAACTGCAAAGAAGCAGAAACTGGCTGTAAAACTTCTCACCATAGGATATTTAAACAGTTCAAGCAAGAAAGTTTCTCTGTTTCCCAGAGCTAAATGTAGAATGCTGACTTTTAGAAAGGTTAATAACACCCAATGGCATGCCCTCATCCTTATATATAAAGTATGAGGATGACCAATTGTGATGGAAAGAAAAAACATCAGCAGCCATCCTTTAAGGACACAGACACTTCAGGACTCCACTCTTCCATCACTGTGATGGAATCTGCTTTTAAATCAGTCTCAGAGGAAAGCTGAGAAGATGCACATGTGCCAATGTGTGCTACAAATCCTGGGAAAGGCACTGAGTGTTAAGAGAAGCTGATGACAAATTAATCTCTTTTGATAACCATAGGTTTTTGAGATGATGGAACTGGTACTTTCCTACACTAATCACCTTACGGTCTCAAGACACTTACTTACATCCTTAAGTTCATATTCTCTCAAGAATTATTCTCCCACTAGCTTACCTCCATCTACATCCCTCCTGAAACCTTTAAGTAAAAGAGATTTTATGGATTTAAAATTAAAGCATCACATTTTATCACATTACAGCCCACAGTAGCTACGCAGTATATAACCAAAGAAAAGGCATCAGAGATTTGACCAAGTTTTCTTTCAGCTTACTATCCTTATTTAGGCCTCTACTCTGTTAAATAAGGGAGTGGAGATAAATCTAGGGAACAAAATAGTGAAGAATTTAGCACTTTATTCATGTTCCGTCTGTTTTAATCAATCTTAGAATACAAAACACAGTATAAAGGACAGCAAAAACACATTTGATGTCTTATTAGCGATACAGTTTCCTCAAAACAGTCTTGCTTATGCTCTAGTGTGGTAAGTCAAAACACCTCTAGTTTATATCTGTGTGCTGGTTTAAAAGTAAACTGGCAGGAGAAATGAGCCCAACTCAAAAGAGTTTAGAAGTCAGAACTACAATTTAATAAAAAGATTACTATAGATACAATGATACAAAGGAAAATTGCTTTTAGCCCACAAACCCCGGTTGCCCAACCCAGCCCCCCTGGGGCACAAACAGTATGGTGCTCACCAGCCCCTGTGCTGAGCACCATGTGGTCCCCCTGAGTCCAAAGCAAGAAGAAAAGGAAAACCTGTTTTCCTTCTGGAAGGTTGGTGGTCACAGCCTGGTCGAGAGTGGCAGTTGCAGTCCTGTTGAGGTTCTAGTCATCTACTCGATCTGACAAGTGAGTGAGGGCCCCATACCCCAAGCTTATGCATGCTTGGGTTCAGATGGGAAGGCCCAGCAACTCCCCCAGGGTGAGAAGTTTCACAATGGGCAATTCACTCAGTGAGTCACAGGATATCTTGGTCTACTTGATGGCCCATTAGCAAACATGACCCCTCAGGTTGGGTGTGAAAGTGCTAATGACTCCTGGAGGGGAGTTATCACACCTGAATCATTGGTGTGAAGAGAGGGAACCCTCTTATCTCTGTTTTTCTCATGCACCCAGCTCACAGCCCCATACTCCAAGCTTATGTATGCTTGGGTTCAGATGGGAAGGCCCAGAAACTCCCCCAGGGTGAGAAGTTTCACAATGGGCAATTCACTCAGTGAGTCACAGGATATCTTGGTCTACTTGATGGCCCATTAGCAAACATGACCCCTCAGGTTGGGTGTGAAAGTGCTAATGACTCCTGGAGGGGAGTTATCACACCTGAATCATTGGTGTGAAGAGAGGGAACCCTCTTATCTCTGTTTTTCTCATGCACCCAGCTCACAGCCCCATACTCCAAGCTTATGTATGCTTGGGTTCAGATGGGAAGGCCCAGAAACTCCCCCAGGGTGAGAAGTTTCACAATGGGCAATTCACTCAGTGAGTCACAGGATATCTTGGTCTACTTGATGGCCCATTAGCAAACATGACCCCTCAGGTTGGGTGTGAAAGTGCTAATGACTCCTGGAGGGGAGTTATCACACCTGAATCATTGGTGTGAAGACAGAGAACCCTCTTATCTCTGTTTTACTCATGCACCCAGCTCATAGCCTGAGGTGTCAGGTGTGTCCTGGGTAGCTGCAGCAAACAATGCATCATTAACAGTTCATGACAAATTGCAAAGAGTATATGGAATACACAGTTCCAGTTACACCCACACAGTGATAAACTGGCCCCAGCCACTATAATTAGGAGAATCTGTTATATATAAACAGCAACTGTAATACAAGTAGCAATAATTACTCCCAAAATAGCTTGGGTTTTTTTCCTCATATAAATTGCCTGAATTCCAGACTTAGCTGAAATGCTTCTCTAAAGTAAGGATAGTCCTGACCTGACATTTAACTGAGCATCTTCATCTCATCAACAGAACATACATCACACAGTTTAGAGAACTGAAGGATGACAATATCTTTGGTTGCCCAAAGACCTTTCCAAACTATTGCAGGACATGGCTGGGGCTCACACTGATGACAGATTTGTATAAAAGAGTTTACAGTCAATGGTGATAATGTAATCTACCCACAAGAAAAAGCAGAAATAAGTCCTTCTTATCTATTTTTCTCCTTAGAAATATTTAACTTGGCCTTACTTTACCAAAGGAAAATGTATTCCAAACAATTCTCATTCTCACATTATTTGGTTTATTTGTCCTCTACTGGCTATATATGCAAGACCACAGACCAGCTCAAACTGCTGTAACTCTCATTATTATGTCCTTCTTTAAAAGGGAGAACAGAGTCTCTCAAGTTCAAAGCTCACCTACTCACTAAACAATAGCGCTTATTGTGTTTTGGCTCTCCTCCTTGACAAATTTGACTTCCAAAAACCTGGAGAAGGACCACCAATTTAGAGCATCTGTCTCCCATGTCTCCTATAAAAAGATAAGCTGAAATAAAAGGAATGCTGGAAAGCTCATGTTTATATCTTTCTATTTGGTGTCATAATTCTTTCCACATCTACCTGTGTTGCTGCCACTTTCTGATATGCACCATTTCATTACTTTGGAAAACTTTCCCTCACTATTATCAATACTGGAGAAACTAAGAACTCTGAAAAATAAATAAAACATTAATGTTGTGTCTCTCATTACACTACATTTTTAAGTTTTGCTATTGAAAAAAAATTATTTAAGCACAGTCTTTAAAATACTGTACATCTTGTTAAATATTTTGAAAAGAAAAAATGCTCTTCTATTTTTAGT
>VWZG01009367.1:28688-43392 GCA_013396735.1 Grallaria varia | reverse complement strand
TTTTTTTTTTAATGTAATATGATTTCTTAGTTTGCATAATATTTCAGAATCTCCAGACAGTGTTGAACAGAGACTTTTTAAAAAGTAAAACCACTACAGAATTTTAATGAGCATCTACTTCTGGAAAGGAAAACTATGGCCATTATTACTGGCACTGTTATCAATATGCTCTGACACTTTCTTGCCCATTTTTTAAAGTCTTATTTCCTCACTTTCCTATTTGTGAAATTAGTGTCATCATATTTAGCTCCTTCATATGGTGGTATGAAAATTAATTAGTGTTCAACAAGCATAGTTCTTTATTTTTGTTGTACTCCTTAACAGCTTAGTGCACAGAAAAAACTATGAAAAATCAGTATTTGCTCACCATTGTTATTTACTACAGGGAAAATATATTATTAGAAAGGCACAGATGTCACTGTGAGGCATAGGTGATACGAAAAATTTAGTGGCAGTCATTACAGCTGTCATAGGACACTAAATATCTTCCTATTGATTCATTAAATGACACAGAATTACTCTGAAATATTATGCATTTACCAAACGAATTTCATCAGTCAAATCTCAATTTTGCAACACATTTTATACAGAGAAATCCTTGTGGTCATGTAGAATTTACTGCAAGACAGCAACAGAGGCAAAACATCTTTAAGTACACACAAATTTCTCATTTCAAACTTCATGCAAGAAATGCTTATGTTTCTCACCACATATCAGTATATCTTCATTTTTCCAGTTAGTCATCTTACTGGAATCCATCACTGTGTTTTACCATAATTTAGAAGCCCAACTATGCAAGTGAAAGCCACCTGTTTCTTCTCTCATCTCAACTGATTCCCCACTCCAGCAGCTATTCAGGTTTTGCGCATAGGGCCTCAAGAAGTAGTCGTTTTCAAAGCAAATGTACTTGGTTATTGTGTGGGTAGACTCCAGCTGGAGTCTACCCACACAAGTTTATGTATTAGTACTGTGGTTTATACAGTTCAAAGATGCTGCAGAGTCAGGTTTATGAGGTGTGTGGTTTTTCCTGTCATACCACTTGCACTTAGTGGGGCCAAAACCACTGCTAGTTTAAGCAAAAGTTTGGCTTTCAACATTAGTGCAGAGGTTTTTGTTGCTGAAGTCTCCCAAAAGGGCAACCTCAGGTATAACATCATATTCCCATTTTCTGTGTGGTTTTTTTTTTTTTTTTCCTCAAAAAACATCAAGCCATTGTCCTTTAGCCAGGCATTTGAATTCTAAATATAGGAATGGACTTCTGGTTCACACTGTAGCAGGATCTTGATTCCCTGGAAGACCATGGTACTTGTTGCTTGGGCTGCAAGGCCAACAGGTGAGGGTGGCGAGGTCTTAGGGAAGGAAAGTTGCAGATAGGATTTTGACATCTGAGATACATCTGCTCCAGCAGCTCCTAAATATCAATTATCTTCACTACAGAACCATAATCCCCTTTTTTTCCTTTGCAAAGGTTGAAAACCTGTCATTTAGGAAGTCGACATACCCTTTGCTTTGTCTGCTTCAGTAGAGGTGCACCACTACCTGGTGGTTTTGGGGTTTGTTTCGGTGGGGTTTTTTTACATTAAAGCTTTAAACTAAATGTATTTGAACTGGTTAATTTAGATTTCTTTTGTTTCTTCTATGACCAAAACCAGGAACTGCACATGCAATGCAAGGGAAGCACCATTTCCAGTCTCATTTCTAACCTATGACATTTCCCAAATTACTGTTTCAATTAAATATGGTGTACTCATGTTGGCCATTCAAATAAATGTAATATAATTAAATGCTGGGATACTTGTTACGTTAACCTCATTGCATGAGATTAATGTAGTGATAAATAGATTGAACTGTCTTTAACTGATGACAAACTGAAAATGGAACACTAAAGAACTCCTATCTCTAATTTAAATAATAAACCAATTTCCATTTTCTAATGAATTTAACGTGATTTGAAAGCTGTATCTAACTTTCAGTTAAACCAAACTGCATTTCTCTTAGATAATTTTAAATACAATTGCATGTTTTCTTATTATCTAGTGAATGCCATTATGTTTACCTCTTATCTACAGCCATTAGTCTCCTCGATATCTTATATAAACTACACACAATGAATCAGTTCTCTGAAAAGGTGCACTGTGATGATGGAGCTTTATTATCCAGAACTTCACTCGTAGACAGAAGAGAGACCTGTAATTCTGATCAACAAAGACTAGAAAAGGTAAAAGACTTCTGCAATCAAGGGAAAAAGAGAGTTCACAGTGAAATCCACATATGTTTTTTTTCTAAATTCAATATTAATTTAAACTAAAACGCTACCTGTAACTACCAATAAAGCAGATGAAGTCCTGCTGGGGATGAAGACTGTTAGCGGAAAAACATGCAAAACCTTTTCCTTAAATTCCACAAGTAGACACTTCCTAATAAGGAATACATGTTGCAGTCAGTCTTCAATGGTTTAGTCCCATTACATTCTTCTAGCACAGCATCAGTAATTTTGGTCTTCACTGTTTACTTCTTAATACTTTACACATTTTCTTGTGTCTACTTTCCTGTTTGTAGTGTGAGAAGGTTAAGTGCCTCAAAGCAAATAAAGTAATAAACATCTGTTTCATGAGATAAAAATCTTGTTTGGAACAATTTTAGAATATTTGTATAAGTGGGTAATCCTTAGATGTCCGAATAAATAGCTACTAATCACTAATAGCTACTAGTGAAGCTGCAATGTAGGGATATATAGGTGTTCTTTTTTCTCCTCAAATTTATGTAGATGAGCTTGGTGCTCTGACAACTCCCCTGCCTGTACTAGGCCTGTCTTCACACTTTGAAATGGCCCAAGATGCCACTGGTAGGACTCCAAGTGGCAGGGTCAGATGTCCTAATTATTAGTTCCATTAAATCCTATCAAATTCTTTCAAGAGATTTGGATCCTTGCCAGCAATGCAATCTGCAACTTCAGTCCCACAAGTTCCCAAAGTAAAAGCAGACTTGGACTGGGTCTATATCATCAAGCAAAAGGCTTTTTTTTTCATTTTGAATCATCATAGCCCTTACATTTAAAGGCCAAGTCTGAGACTGTGACAATTGATTCAGCTATAAGCAGGCTAGGAACATGATTGATACTGCCAATACGTGCATGAACCAGAAAAAGACAGACACCTTCATAGGTTTAAAGGCTTCTTTAAAGATTTCTGAAGGATGAATCTAGGGTGACGGGAGAAATAAAATACGCTACCATAATTGAATGATTTTATTACACACTATAAATTGAAAATTGTGAATTAAAATATAGCCACAGGTGTATCTGCTTAACTAAAATGACAGAAATCCTCCTTTTTAGATGTTAGCATGCTAATCCCAGAGTTTAGATGTCAAATTGCTACGTAAAAGAAGACAGTCTTAAATTCACTGCAAAGACTAAATCATTCAACATCAATTTGCACAGAATTAGTATATGGGAAAATAATTAAATGGCTAACAATGTAAATTTAGTCAGTCTCAGTTAAACAGACCCATGGCAAAGGAGTCCTCAAACTCCAGTTGGATATAGTGCATGACCCAAAAGGATTTAATTGATTAATCATGATTAAGGCTGACTTGACAATTCTGAATTTAGCTAAAGATGATCATATTTTTGTGTTTGGCAAATGTCAGAGAGATGTAGGAGTTTTATGAGGACCCCAAAACCCAAACCCATTCAATAAATTCCACGTCCGTGGCGCTGATTGCAGAGGAAGTTAGCGTTTCCTAAAGGTGGCTAAACTAGAATAAGGTTACTCTGTCTTACCAGAGAAAACAAAGGACTCCTGCTGGAGTCAGCGGTAAGAATTACACACTTCTTTTCCTAAATGATAAAAAGCACCAAAGACAAGCTGCGATGGAATTGGAGATTGGTTAATAATTCTGCTAGCCTTGCATTTGCTACACGTACCATGTATCTCACTCATGAAAATAGAGTCAGCAGGGCTTCTGATGCCAGGAAAGTAACCATTTTCATAGTTAGACACATTTCTCCCTCTGAAAGAAGAAATGTATTAAAAAGCAGCTGCCAGAGCAACATCTTATTCCATTTTTTTGATGCCTGAGTGTTTTGATGAAGTCTGTGCACCAAAACTAAACCACTGAGGGCATGATGCACTTGCTTTTTCATGCTGGATCTGATTTTAAGCCTCCATAAAAATGCTACTGCATACTTCATGGAACAGCAAAACACATTAATAACAGCAATTAAAAGGGCTAAGTGCTATTTATATCTGACTTCTGTTCCCCATCAATAAGATAGTGGCCAGAAAACAGTAAGAACAGCCTAAATACAAGAGTTATAACTCCATAGGTGTATGGCATTTGTAAAGGATTTTATAGTTATGATGTTTCTAACACATGATAATAGTAACTCATGATTGCATAATGCACTAAAAGAGATGTTTTCCTGGCCTAAGGTAGTATTTATGTATAGGAGTTGGGGGGCAGTAAAAAGGAGGAGGGAAAAAATAACTAACTCAATGCACCCATAAAGGAAATGCCTTTCCTTTCATCTGCAGATAAAGAACGACCAAAAATTAGAGCACATATTCACAACTGACATGACAGAAATGCTGCGAGCTGACACTGAGAATCTCTGCACATAAATACAAGACCTGAATTTTCCTCCTTTTTAATTATCATTCCATTTTTCTGTGATATTTTGGAGGATTGGAGTAGACAACAGAAGAAAATATTCATCGTTCCTTAAATTACTAACTACACTTAAAGTAATAAACAGTATAATAAACACACTCATTAATTATATGGCTTGCATTAAGCTCTTCCACAGTTCTCATTCCATCGTTCTTAAGAAAGTATTGCTCATCTCAAACAAGGAACTTCAAAGTCACACACAAAACAATTATACAAAAGTCCACACATTGTTTTCTCAGAGATCATATACTCTAACAAAGAAATTAAAACTTCTTTCTAAATTATCCAATTCCATTATTAAAGCATGAGAATAAATTAAATTAAAACTAAAAAGATTTGCTCATTAAAAATTCCCTTTATTGTTATTTGATTTTCCTTTCTCTAATTCTTTTTAAGATGAAACTATTTTTATAGGAGTCCTGCTATTCACAGAAATTTAAGTAGCTCAGATGCACAAGGAAAAAATTACTAGATACTCCTACTTTGTAGCTTAGCTTTATTCCTTTCCTATAGTGTTTCTGAACTACCCAACTAGTACATTTTGTAGTAATCGATCAGAATAAGAGTGACCTTTACAGTGTCCACATTCTGTTAGAGCCTGTCCTCAGAGCCAGGTTACAGACTACCCTCCTGGGCACCTGAAAACTTAAGAAAAAGACACTATATAAAGAGTAGAAATTTGAAAGGAAAATTAAAATAAATATTGTTATGTTGGACTATATGGTCTTTAGTCACGTAACACCTCTCAACAAACTCTAAATGCCATCATTTTTTACAAGCTAAGATAAATACAGAGCATTTGTATGCAATTTTTAAGTGCCTTCTTGTATTTAGCACTGCATTAAATTCAAAATATTAAAATAGAATAGACAGTTGTGCTTCAGTATCAAGTACATCTAAGCAATATACTTCATCTTTTTCACTGAATAGAGATCAAACAGTCTGGCCAAGAAATAAAATGCATCTAATTTGATTACTTTTGTTGCAGCAGTTGTGTTACTGCATGATGAAGTAAAATCTCAGCTCTTAAATGAATTCATTTAGGCAAGTCATCAAGAAAATTTCAGGTACTGCTGAAAAACAGGTTAAAGCTAGTTAGAACAACCTTGCATGACTTCAGAAACATGATCATTGTACAAAGTGCATACCTTTTTGTTAATGGGATTGCTAAAATCCCCCAAAAAACTGTAGAGGAGTAATTTCCTCTTGGAAGATAAAAACAATGCAATGAACAAGATTGCTGTACTTGTAACTATACACAGCCCCAGCCCAAAAGCTCTGAACCCAAGATAATAACATTAGTATTTCCTTTTTCCAATACCAGTACTTTAAACACTGTTCAAGTATTCCACTTATTTTCAGATTGTAGAGGAGTCACACCTCCCTATAGGTGCAACTTAACCTTTGTTAAACAGTTGTGAACCAGGTCTATTTGGATAACCAAATAAGTTCTTACACCTGGGGGAACAAGTGTGCCAATATGAATTTGTCATAGAGTGAAGGGCAGACAATTCTCCAGACAATATTTTCTGCTTCTTGAAACAGATTTTGTACTCTAATACTATACTGAGACACGATGTCATTTTTAGGAAAAAAAAGGAATGTTTGCAATTAATCACTGATGGTGAGAGTACATGAATTATTATTTGGACAGCTTAACTCCAGACCTCATTAGGTACTGCACAGAAATTTCATTACTTCCGCATAAATATTTGCATGATTTTTTGCAACTCTTTCCTAATTCTGGCTGATGAGAAAGCTATGTTTATAGCCCTTCTGTTGTTTTCCTGCTTTCCAAACTGCATATTCCCTATATCATAGCTATGTTTAATCTTTAAATTGCACGGGGTTTTTTACATCCTCACTGATGTAAACTGTCATGAATCACCAGATCTGAGCTTGTTAAGAAGAACTGCTTACTGAAATGCTGGAATAACGAAAACTAATATTTTTCATACCTTGCTAGGTGAAAGCAACATTAAAACATCGAGCATTTTAAGGGCACAGTTTTGAAACTGTTTGGAACACTGAATATCATAAGAAAAGTCCAACTGATAAACTGAAACCTTCTCAGGAAAAACACATCTGGCATAACCCAAATACTGCTATTATCCCTAATTTGAAAACAATTAATATTTGTAACTTTCCCTCTTCATCTACAGAGAACAGCCTGGTGAGATGAAAGCACTGCACTGGCATTGTTTTAGAAGTACCTGCTCCATCTCCCAAATGTATCAATACATTTCTACTTTCACACTTTTCATAACCAAACAGAAGGTTTAGTTAAAAGTGCTCCAGGCTCTTCAATCTTGTTTCTCAGTAACTCTTAAAAAGCTCCAAACAAACAAACCAACCAAAATAAATGACCAAACAAACAAAAACAACCAATGAACAAAAAAACCCAAACCAAACAAAACCAAAGAAAACAAAAACAAACAGGCAAAAACCCCCAAAAGAAACAAAGTACTGAAGTGTGACATTAATGTCAGCGAAAGTAAACTGATGCAACACAACAACATGAATCAGGAGAAGATGCCTAGTTTGCAAAGGTTTGAGGGCTCTGTTTGACAATATAAATCCAAATGTTAACAAGGGGGTACACTGAGGCACAAACATTTGCAAGAATTATTTACAATTAAAGGAATTTATTCAATCATCATTTAGAATCCCCCAAATAAGTCTCAGTCCTCAGATTTTATGTTAAACAATCAGTTTGTACTTGGAGTAGCTGACTTGAAAGCCCAATCATTGCATCTACTAAGTGAGAGCTCGTTTAAACATTTTGCATACACTCTCACATGTACTATGTTGGTCTAGGTTGCCTCACGATACAAGCATTAAAAGGAAATTAATTCTGGTAAATTCCCATAAGGCTGAGAAAATTTATATAAATCCATATACGCAAATTTTGAGGAAAAAGCATTTTCAGGTTATTAAGCAAAAGCAGTAACAGATTTAACAATGTTCTGTCTTCCTCCATTTATCTGAATGTTATATGAGATTTGACCTCATCATTTAGAAGAGCATACCAAGTTCACTATTTTTTATAAGATTCCTGAAATGGCTGACCCAAAACTTGCTCCTATTTAAAATACTTATTTAATTAGTGTTGCAAGAGAAGGAGGCAAGAAGACAGGCAAGCAGGAGACCCAGTTTGACACGAACCTACTGAAAGTCATGAAAGTCCAGATGTGCTGAATATTATTTCATTCCCTTTGTCCACAAGCAAATCAGCAGCCACTGCTCCAGAGGCACACCTAATATTAAGGGTAGTTTTCCAGAAATGAGAAGAAGAAGAAGAAAAAAAAATATTAAAAAAAATGTCTGCAGTTGTAAAAGAAAGGGAAAAAAATACAGAGTTTCTCCTTATTTTAGGTTCTGTCAGGATCAGTCTCTTGGGAGACTTGGCTGTAGAAAACCTGATTATGCACATTTCAAATAAAACAAAGTATTTTACCCAAACTCTGGTGATTCTGAGTACACACTACAATGGAAATGAAGACCCTGAAGAAAGACTGGTGTCTGGAGAAACAGAAAGATAAGCAGAAAGTGCTGAAAGTGACTACTGATGCATAATTTTCTTTCCAATATGTGGATATAGGTCAGTTAACAGTGTAGGGTACTTGGGACTGGACAAGAAATTCTTGTTGATTTCAATGGAGGATAGTGACCTAAGTCCTTCTGAAAAGGGTATTTATTTTTTATTCTTTAATTTTATATATCTTAAAATTATAATATTGTAAAATATAGCTACCTATCCTCACAAAGCTGCAACACCAACAATCGAATTTGACTTTCATTTTTAAGAAGTTATTACTCTCCCTTTTTAGGATGCAAAATATTTCAGTAGTTCAGAAAGAAAATCTCATCACAGAGCCACTTCTTAAAGTGTCTTTTCTTAATTTCAAACACACCCTCTATTTTATATCATTTATACTCTTTCATAATCTCTTTAAAAGTTCTGATTTTTAACGACTAATTCACTGAGTAACACTTACATGTTGCATTTAATCCTCCTCATTTTTGAATATATTCTTAAATCCTTTATTCCTACGCATCAAAATCTCAGAAGATGAAAGACAGCTCTCCAGTGTTTTTTTTTTCTTTTTAACATATTGAAACATGAAACACCTGCAATTAAAAGAATACTTTATATTAACAGTGATTTTCAGTGTATATATTCAGTACCTTCTCATAATTTTTTATTTTTTTTTTTTTATTGTAAAGAAAAGTCCTGAAAGCTCCTACTCATCTACACTTCACATGCAGCAGATTTATCACTCTGATTCCATGCCCAAAGAGAAAACCCAAAAGCACAGCTTTGGTTCTCACTTTTAAATGTTTGAGGGTTTTCAATGGTTTATTTCTCAAAATATTACTCATTCACAAATTTCTAAAATTCAAATTAATATATGTATACAACTTGGACAAGAATCTTACAGACTGAATGCTGAGTGTTTGAACTTCATGATAATAATCCTGGATTATGCACAAGTCTTAGCTATTAACAAAATAATGGCAAAAATGTAAATACGGAACAGGACTATTTGCCTGACCAAGTGACCTCTTGTGATGAAGTGACTACATCAATAGACAAAAGAAGAGCTCCAGAGAGCATCTGTCTGGATTTCTGTAAGGACTGTGAGGTAGTTTCCGACAACATTCTCACCTTCAAGTTTGAGAAATATGGGTTGGATGGGTGGGCTGGTAGATGTATGAAGAATTGTCAGGATGACCAAGCACAAAGAGCTACAGCCAATTGCTCAATGTCCAAGTGGAATCCATAGCAAGTGCCATCCCTCAAGGGTCTCTACTGGGATTATTCATTGTTATACAAGTGTTCAATGCTCCCAAATTTTGTATCTCTAGCTGTAAGTCACCATCATGATTGCCATCATTGAACTTTAGAGTCAGTCGCTGAATCCATCTGTGGGTTTCTGTACCATCTTTCTTGATTTTCCAAAGCTTCATCCTCCTACCTAAACCCATTAAACTGTCATCTGTGGGTTTATATCATTTTTACCTGAGGAGCCCAAAGAAACTTTGCAGTTCTTGTTTTAAAAATGCATCCAAAACTGTGCTACTGCATCCTGAAAACTTTATTTTGCTTCATATTTTGTTTCTTGTTATCTTGGCCTTGAAAGATAGTAGATTTAATAACTTTGAAGCAGCAGGATATCAGAAATAGCAGCATTAGAAATATTTAAATTACACGTTTGATATGCAATTCTCCACTTCCCATCAAATGTCTCCAAGCTTTTGTTGCCTACTTCAGCAAACAGGGTTATTCTAGTCACATTTTAACGTGTTTCCTTTGATGTGCAAATAAACTAAAAAGTCCAGATAAGAAAATCCAATATATTTTGTGTACTTCACGTCAGCAAATCAAATAGATGAAGTGAGCTTATTTTGTACTGAAGGCAGAAAATGTCAGAAGGCATATTTAAAGTTAAATGTAGTAATTGCAGGAAAATGTGTGTTAATACGCTATTATAATAACAACGGGAGACCACAGATGAAAGGGTAGAAATAAATTTGAAGTATCTCTGCTAGTTGTAACCAAGCACAGCACACCAAAGCAGTATACGTTTTATAGGTACAGAACCACTAGACACACTTTAAGCAACTCCATGTTTTTATTAAGATTTTAGGTACTGAAAAAATTGAAGTAATTCTCTCTAACTCACAAAGTCTATAAAGATAATTATGTCTACTTGCAGCGATTAATTAGTAGAGGACTTGCATTTTGAGCCACCTAAATTAGGCTAGAAATAAAAAAGCTCTGCTGACCTATAAAAGTTACTTTCTTGTCTACAGTTCAGCTATTCAGTTGGACTATATTTAAGTTATGGAAACTACTTACAGATTTTCTTGGTTCCTGATAAGGTCAAAATTGCTATGGAGATGGAGGAAAAGAAGTGCCAAAAAACAAGTGGGTAAACCGTAACAGCACACTCCAGAATCTGAGATTCTGCAGGACATTGTCTTCTGGAAAGTTACTTTGTTATTAGTTTAATATAATTTGTAAAATGAGCCGTTTAAGAACAAAAGTCTCAGCACCACAGTCCCTTACAACTTTCTCAGGATGCGGAATTTAGCTCAGCTCAGAGCCTTTAGTATTCCAAAAACTGTGCAATCTCGATAAAACCATCCATCCCAATCCTGAGAGGAGCTGAGAATCGTGTTCTGGTGTTTCTCCAGTCCACCCTTTTAATAGTGACAACATCACGCAGCACTTTTTTTGTTTTACTTTTCCCACTCTGTTTTTAAGCTGATGATGTGGAGCAGCACAACTACACAGAAGGCTGGAGCACCCACACCTCCTACAACTGTGTGTGCCCACAGCCCCGGAAAGGGGTGCCTGCAATTGCAAGGATTAGTTGCAAAAGGATGTTTTGAATATGTAAAGATTATGAATGCTTTAGAAGCCTTTAGTATTCTGTTTCATCTGTTGTATTAGTCATATTGATCCCAAATGTGTATTTCACTGATTGCTGGCTAATTATGCATCATTAATATATCACTAAATTAATTAAACTCCTTTGATCCTGATTTGGTTAACGTATATTAACCAAGCAGTGTTTGCCTGTGACAGTCGCCAGCTCAGCAAATGTAGACGCGGTTCCTAGAAATCAGAATTCATGCCAGTAAATTTCATTTACTCCTTGTGTTCATTTGTATGCAACTGCAGCTTGAATGTGCAACTGCCACAGGAGACCCACTACTTAAATTTAGTGCGCTGGCCTTTCTCTAGCTGTACTGAATTTCATAAGGGAAACAAAGCTTCTTTTCTGGGTTCTTAAATATGAAAAGGATGAAAGAACAAAATATAGGATAATTTTAAATAAAATAAATATGAGAGGTTAAATAAAAGCTTTTGCAACTGCTCCAAGACAATATTTACCTGAATTTTCCAACAAAGTGAGACAGAAATAAGTATATAAATAACATGCTCTATTTCAAATAGCTGATGAAAAGTATCATAGGTCAGGTGGTGCAAGAAATCTTGACTACACCAAAAGAAAACAGATAAACATTTCCACGAGTGTCTCCCACGATATTTCCATACAGCTGCTGTGATTCTGTGCATACTATCTCTGCATACATGGAGGCTTTTCAGACTCCACTGCTCTAAGTCTTACCGTGATTAAACAGTTGCTCTTTTAAAAACTGATCTAGATTATTGTCCTCACTGCTGAGATGAGAAACTGCTGAAATAACTTGTGTAAGATGAAATTTGTATTGATCCATTGGACTGATATTTCTGGAAATTTTCATATAAGCTCACAACTTGGATTGTGATTCCACACAGTTTCTATATAGAATGTGTGTTTGTGACATTTGGGAGCAGAGCAGTGAAACAGAAACATCAATTTCCAATAAAACATAAGGTGTCTGTCTGAATTCCTTCAGGCAGAGAAGCAACTTGCTAAAGGACTTAAAAATCAACATCTGTGTCACAAATCTGCATGGAAAACACTGACGATAAAACATCCTAAATAATGCTCAAGACAAATGTTTGTTCATAGAATTACTGATCTGAATTTCCTGTATTTACCCTTAAATGGCAGTTAATCAAAACTTTTATGGAAGGGAAAAAAAAACACAAAACCCCAAAACAAATAGGGAAAAAAAGTTGGAGTCTTTAACTGCAAAAATGTGATTTAAGTTTTAAATAAACCCAAAATTGCTTCCCAAAATGAAGTGTGTTAGAAATTGTCTATGAAAATCACTCAAAATATGGCAAAAATTATATACCATCAACTGGTTTTGATGACTTCTTTTTATACTGAAATTGCATTTTCTGACTCTCCGAGCTGTCCTGAGTCTTTCTCTGTATCTAATGGTCCTTATAGTACTCATTTAGTTGTTCCAAAGCTTCCACCTTAGCAAAGAAAAACACCAGAAAAGTGCCAGAGGCTTGCTAGTTTTTCTCTAGACCATTATCTGTGGTACTTCAAAGTCACCAGCCATGTCTAAATTGCTAATGGAGAACAGCAGTGATCCAGAGTGGGCTACACTCCAGCAGCTTCCAGGTGCTTCAATGACCAGTCATACCTTCTTGTCCTTACTCAGAATCATAGACTATCCTGAGCTGAAGGGACCCACAAGGACCATCAAAGTCTAAGCTGCCCCTGACACAACCTCAGGACATTCCCTCGGCTCCTGTCACTGTGTTGAGATTAAGATTTTCCCCAGAGACTTAGACATGAAACAGCATCAACTTAATCTACAGAAAGACAAATTGTAATGGCAACATGAAAGTAGAAAAGTGACTTTAAGATGTTCTAAATACTTCAAAAACAGAGACTGGATCTGTTGGGACTACTTAGGACGAAAGTATAGAAAGCACGCTCAGGAATGTTAAGGACATAAACAGAGAAGTTATGCTTTACTCCAGGATGATGGGGAGATTCATCACTGAGGAAGGCAGAAAAGAGGAACTAGATAAACTTCTAGTCCTTTGATAAGGAAAATAAATCATTAAATCAAATTAATAAATTAGATGTGGAGTAACAGCGCTCACACGAGAGCTCTGAAGGACCTCACAGAGCAGCTGCAGGACTACAGACTAAGATGTTTAAGGTATTCCTTCCCAGGGGACTACCTGGCTTGCCAGGGTAATCCCTGTCTACCAAAAGAGATTTTTAAGGGATTCCAGGAACTCATGATCAGTCTAATTTGCATCTCAAGATATAAATCAAGATGGAGAGTCTGCAGTAAAACATGCGGTTACTGAGCCGACACATAAACACCCCATTTGGAAGGGGACAATCTGGCTTCTTCTGAAGGCAAATCCCGGCCCAGCAGCCTGCCAGAGTTTTGGAAGGGGATCAATAACCATGTGGACGTCGAGCAGACATAATGTATCTGGATTTTTCAAGTTGCCTTTAACAGGGTTTCTCTGCCAAAATAGCTACAGAAACTGAGCTGTCTTTATCTGAGGATCCTTCCATAAAAGAAATGGCTAATTAGAGAAAGAAAGGAAAAGCCTAAAGCTCAATTTTCAGGGCAAAGAAGAGTCAGCCCCGGGCCCCTCCAGGCATCAGTGCTGAGATTGACTCATTTTATTCACTGTTCATGGCAGGAAAGGAAGGGCTCTGTCAGATCTCCAAGTCTACTGACAGTACTAAGCTTTTCCAGCCAGGCAGATGCCCCAACAATGGTGGGTACCTCGCTGAGCTGAGTGGGAGAGCATCAGAGGGCGGATGAGCTGCAGGGTAAACAGGTGCAAGTTTGTAAACATCTGAAGGATGCCTATGTGGCGCTGAACTCGAACCAGCAGACAGCTCTGGATTCTGAAGTCACTACCAACAGTTTGAAATCTTTCAACAAGGCTACAGCAGCAGACAAAAAAGCCAACAACCCTTCGGGCGTCGCTAGAAAGGATACAAGGAAAAGGAAACAGAAGCCCACACTGCAGGAGTTCTAATCCCCATGTCAAAATGCAGCTTGAACAGCTGCCTCATGAAGAAAAGCTACAAATTTATGGAACCTTTCATTTCAAAGACCAAAAAGCTGAAGGGGATATGATCATATCTCAGAAACCATGAAGATGTCATATAGTGTAAAGGCAAAATTGTTAAAACCAAGTCCTGCAAGCCTGGAAGTAAGGAACATTTAATAGATCTAAGAAGTCTTACACAGTAGGTTTTGAACTTCTGGAATTTGTTTCTGTCAGGCTGCAAAGTGAGGCTCCGATGGTGGATTCAAAAAGAGGCTGGAGAAATTCAAGGGCCAGAGATTTATTAATGGATATTAATGACAAATTTCTTCTGGAAGTCCTGGCTCTGCTGTTGTTAGATAAGGAGCAGTGACTTGAATAATCAAACCTGACATTAAACATTAAGTTACTAGTCAAAACCCAAGAAATCATTGAAATTATTTATTTTCCTAGATATAAGACCAGTAACTTGATTGCTGAATTTGCTGACTCAGCAGACAAGGACAAGAAAAAAGCAACGAATGATATATAGGACTCTTACCTCTTGGGACTGAATGGGGAGGGGGAAAAAGTAAAAAAAAAAAA
>VWZG01009367.1:0-28648 GCA_013396735.1 Grallaria varia | reverse complement strand
CAGACAATCCATATAATTGGATAAAGATAGTTTGTTCAAACAGTTCATGGGCGTGTGTCAAGTTGACAAAATTTTAACACGTGCTACTTTCCGCATAATAAACACTTCCCACTTCCCAACAAAAAGCTGGCAATTGTTATGTTGTTGGTCTGACTTTTGACAGCTGCAATACTTTTATAAATTTAATTGCTTATGTTGTTCTCTGTCTCATATACTACCACTTTCCTGAAGACTTACATGCCTGATGTTCTCAGGCTTTTCCTAATTTTTTTTTTAGACCTGGTACTCTTCTCCTGAACCTGGGTTGTTCTAAGACCTCCACTTAGTTCCTTCCACATCCCTAAAAATATTTTTTCCATATGAATGAAAATAATAAATGTAAATTTACAAGCAAGTGTGTACACTAAGGAACCAACAAATAATTAGGGAGTTGATAATAGCAGGAGAAATTGTTACCATTCTTGACCATTTAGACCGTCCTTAAACACCTTTCAATGACAAAAATTTTCAAATAAACTTTGTATTTTAAATTTCCAAATACATCTTAAGTGACAATGATACCAGTAAAGATTACTTAGAATGATATTACCTTTTCAACTGTATTCTTAATAGTGATCTACAAGAAGAGTAATGTTTTTCCTTCAGGTCATTCACATGCAGTCTTCCTCTCCTTTTGCACAGTGACATTTTATTTCTGGGCTGCAAAGGCTAATCAGCTTTCCTCTGATATTTTCAAGTCCTCAGAAGCCCTTCCTTTTCCCACTGAGTGGAAAATGTATCAGTCTTAATAACGAAAGTGATTTGTTTCCTTTCATTATAGTGATTAAGAAGAACAGTTCCCAACTGACTGACTGTGGTCAGCATTAAATGAAAACTTGTGTCAGCGATGAAGATCAACAATGCTCATCCATGGCTTGGGAATAACCATCTGTGAAAGGCAAGTAAGGAACAGGTGAAAACAGAGCACACATCTCACCAATAAATGTAAGATAAATATAATGCTGTATGAAGATTTGTGGATCCATTTTCCTATCTGCCACCTTTCATTTCTTTTCATCTCTTGTGTTTTCTTCTGGAAAAAAAAGTGCTTCACAAAAGATCACGTTTGTAAAGCATGAGAAAAGAACAGACATCATGTCCTGTTTAGGTGCATTTGAAAGCTCTTGAATATCCAGCTGGACAGCAAGATGTCATTGAATCAATTGAACATCCTCAGCTCTCCCAACCCCAGGGACAACTGCTGCAAAGTTGCAGAGAAATATCTGCCACAATAGTCTTTAACAAATAGAAGAAGAATGTAAGCTGGCAATGGAACAGTCCAATACTTCTGTGAAATATTTCCTGACTCAGTATTAGAGACAGGAAGACTAAGAGCAGAGGTAACTCATCCTTTTCTAATACCTATGCATATAGGATCTTGGAAGACCAAAAGTGTGGCTCAAACTGTGCTTCCAAAACCCAATGGCAAACTTTGGAATTATTACCACAGGGTGTAGGATTTAGCCAAAATCCTAATTAAAGCCTTTCAGAAAGCAGAAGGCTAATATATCTCTGGCCACATACCTGAAGTACATTCATTCACACTACTTCTCTCATAACTTCCCCACATTCCATTTAGTGAAGGTATACAGGACATGTTAAACATTGGACACCTGTAATGGCTTGTAAACTACAACAAATTAAGGGATTTAATTATCATTATTTCTGTGGATAACTTTGCTATTATCTGCAAAACTTTGAAAAACAATTCTCAATGGGAGGAAAAACTTGGTAGTGTTACATTTTTATGTGAAATGTTTCTGCTGTCTCCAGAAGAGTGTTTTATTTTTGTTGAAGCAAATGTGCCACCACCTAGGCATATAGAGTAAAAGGAATAGGAGAATGTAGTATTTTTGTGTAACATATGCCTGTCCTCATCTTCCACAATGCATCCTGACAGCTCTCATTGTTAAAAACAAAAAAAAAAAAGGACATGGAACTAGGCAATGGAAACTCACAAGGGAATCCAACTGGTGCAGAAAGCTTATCACACTTTGAATTGGAGCTCCATGTGACAAAACTTCAAAATTTCAGGATGCAAGTGTTCTTAAACTTTCATCTCTTTTTTTATATTTCTCCATAATTAAATCTAATGTAAGGGAATGGAGTTTCAGTATCAGGCTGAAAGTTTGGACATTGATATCCTAAGACACATTTTTTGAATAAATATTTCTATTTTGACCTGTCCCATTCTTTTTTGGTGCAAAGAAAACTAGCCCACAGGTAACCAAAATTATGCTTTCAACAACATTTGAAGCTGTGTCAAGGGAAGGTTAGGCTGGATATCAGGAAAAGGCTCTTCACCCAGTGGGTGGCTGGGCACTGGACAGGCTCCCCAGAGCAGTGGTCACAGCACCAAGGCTGACAGAGTTCAAGAAGCATTTGGACAACACTCTCAGGAATGTGGTGTGACTTTTGGGGTGTCCTGTGCAGGGTCAGCAGTAAGACTTTGGTGATCCCTCTTGGTTCCTTCCAACTAAGTATATTCTATGATTCTGTGATTTTAGGATAAGGAGGGAGATCATGACCTAATAATGCACTACTAGGAAAAGGTCTACCAAAATACTACTTATAGAATAAGAAACCTTTTTGGCCTTGAGCCAAACTGTGTGTGCATCCTTTTAAATGCAGACAAGTCAAAAGAATTGTAAATACTCAAGTATGACAAAACCAAAGATTTCATTTAAAAGGAAAGGAGTACAGATTTACAATATATTCACAATTAACCCTTACCCTTTTAAGAGAAAACAACCTTTTAAATCAATCCAGGAAGATATTTCGCCAGCTGAGAGCATTAGAAAAGCATTTATTTACAAACAAAGGTATCACAGAAGGTATTCCCACTATCCATGGAAATTCTTAACATCAATAATCAACTTCAGACACTCCTCAGTCTTTACCGGTCTGAGTCTAAACACAAAAGCAAGACTTCAAATTATCACCATCTGACTTTTGTTTAGTCACACAGTTTTTAAAAGGATTTAGTGAAGTCTAATGGACATAAACAACAACAAGCAGCTCATTACCGTTTCACTCCATGAACACACACTATATTCCCTACCACTATAACACTATATCCAAAACTGGCTGCATGCATCCATGCACACAGTTAATCAGCTTAGGTGAAAAATAACTGTATGCCTAAGGTACACATAAAACAGACTTCAGTGCATCCTTTCATAAATAAGAGCTTGGAGGTTATCTTGTTTGTGGTCCTGTTGTGTTGATGTTGAAGTACATGGAAAGAAATCTATTTTAGAAAATGCAAGCGCAAACAAGAGGCTTCCATTCCTAAAAAAAAAAAAAAAAATAAAAAAAAAATAAAACAAACCCAAAAATACAAACAACCAAGCAAATACACTGCTACAACATGTGAGAGAAACCAGACAACTTCTAGAGAAGATTAAATGCAGCACTTGGAAATCTCACTGCCTAAAATCTGGGACCCCAGGCTGTCACAGTCCAGCTGCTGTTGATCTTGTTTTTGAGCACAATTCAATGGAGCAGTCACCGCTTAGAGTTTAAGTAGCAGTGTGTTATTATGAATATACAATCTGGCAGTAACTATTGAAACTGAAGTAATATTTCTCCCCAAGTTTCCATGTTCTCCTTTTACTCACATACATAGCATTCTTTCCATGGCAATGATTTTCATTCTATTCCACATCATCTCACCATAAAGAGCTTTGTTTGCCTTGCCGAGTTTTCACTCTCCATATGCCTTTAAGTTCAAGCATCACTCTATAGCAAGTCCCACACAACAAGATACCAGGATGTTTTTTTCACATCTGCACATGTAGATTTATATTTACACATGTAAAACGAGTCCAAAATATTACGTGTTGTGCTGAGTGAGAGGCAGGTGTATGTGTCCTCTCGCAGCACTAAGCAAATACAGGGATTGCATGTTGCATATTGCCAGACTGATGGCGAAAGAAACTTTTTCTTCTGGAGCAGCTTCAAGTATAAACTTCGTCTTTCAACATTTCCTAATAACATTTTGGCATGCTGAAGGAAAGCTCTCTCAGTACATTTGACATTTCTTGAAGAATGAAAATCGAAAGCCAGTTACCATGTTGTAGTGAAGTTGTTCATAATTCCAAAATACTACCATGTACTTGTATAATCAAACTTAAAATGTAAGACTATCATTGCAGGAATTGAGAGCTTTTCTATGTAAATCTAATATGGAACTTCAGAAGTATAGATAAAAGAAATGCTTGTATTAGATATTACATGTTCTTCAAAAGAGTTAAAAGCAAAAATAAATATTGAATTAATGAAAACAGAAGTTTTAACTGAAAATTACGTACCGTGCTGTGTAGGATGATACTAACCCTGTCATTAAGTCACTTAATACCAATTTTTTCCTCTCAGGCTGGCTGTCTACTGTGTAGAAGAAAATGAGGTTCTGATCACTGCTTTGGGAACTCAATTTATACAAAAGCTAAACAATAACTAAGGAGGTAGAAAGAAACCACTTTAGGAACCGCACAGGTTGTTAAAACAGGAAAAAAAAATAATTTGAATTCTAGTGAAAATGCACTACAAGATCAGGTCAGTCATGCTGTAAATGTTGGGTTTTGGTGAGTTTTTGACAGCACACAAGTGATGACACAATCTGATAAATATAGACTGTCCACTGCTACTAGGGGCAGTAATTTTTAGCTATCAGCTTTTTCTATAAAAAGTAGGTCAAACTGACCTGTGACATTCTGCTAGGAGTCTTTTTGGAGGAAAGATGTATAATACTAGCGCAAAATTGTACATATGACTGAATTGTACAGAATGAATATATTCCACAATTCAATCATATCAGTTATGCATAAGCAGAAGAAAAATCTTTGATGGAAAAAGGCTTAACTGTATTTAAAATACAATGGAATGAAAGAAAGAAACCTTATGAAGGTTTGAGCCTGTTACCAATTTTTCTAGAGAATACCAGTGAATAAAACAATAACCATGACTTGCAGAGTACCACATAGGCTCATGTACTATAGACTAATATTTAAAATATTTCTATCAGTTCCTTGGAAATCTTAATGAACCATTTCAAACCAGTTTAGTCAGAAAAGTCACAGATGAAAACAGAACATAATTTTACTTTCAGCTTAAAAAAGCAGCATGTATATAACATGTAGCATCACAGTCAGTCCTAGTGTTTACAGTCCCATACATGTTCTATATAGATGTATTTATTTACTTGCTACTGGTGCAAGTAGGCTAAAAGAATGTGTTAGTCAAAGCATTATCCAGCATTTGATATGAAAAAAAACTAATCATAGAATCATAGAATAGTTTGAGTTGGAAGCAACCTTAAAGACCATTTTGTTCCAATCCCCTGAGATGGGAAGGGAAAACTTCGACTAGACCAGGCTGCTCAGAACCCCATTCAACCTGGTCCATTCAACCTTCTAGGCATGGGGAACACTTCCAGCCACAGCTTCTCTGGGCAACTTGTGCCAGGGCCTTACCATACTCAGTAAAGAATTTTTTTTCCTAATACCTTATTTAAACCTACTATCTTTCAGATTGAAACCATTTCCTCAACACTGTCATTCAGAGACAGACAGAGGAAAGCAGACATATTAAACCTACATTTAATATGAAAAAAATCCACAAAACAACAAAATTAAAAAAAAATTACAAAACCAACTCAAGTGCCTGTATGTTCATGGGCAAAAAATCTACACAATATATTGTGCTATTCTAATTTAAATTCTTTTAATGTGAAAAGTAAAACCTCGTTCCTCAACATGCAAATATTATGCTGAGAAAGACAACAGACATGTTCTTGGGTATTTATGTACTGGCTAAACCACATGTTTATCAGCCAGCCTGGGTACAGTCTGAGACCGCGGCTCATAGTCCATGGGCTGTACTCCACAGTACATAACACAGATCCATGGCATCACATGTAGAAGTCATCACTGATGTAGGAAGTGAAAGATGTCTAGGTTCTCAAAAAATGAACTTTCTTGAGAATAAACTTTAGTATCTGATTTTCAATGAAACTTAACCCACACCTGTTTTTAAGGCCAGCACTGGTGTTTGCATGGTCATATTTCTTTACCCCAATACAGAAAGCCCCATCAGAAACAAAGGTTAGGTTCTTTTTATTATTATGCACCAAAGTAGTTTCTTATCCCAACAAAAATGAACTACCAATTTGCCCAGATTTTTCTAGTACAAGTTAATGTATGGAAACACTTCCAGTAAGGTTTTTAATAACTGTCTTGTCATACTTTACTTTCTCTGAAGCTTGAGAGTGTGTTCTGCTGTAGTACATGAATGTACTCCTCAGCTTTTTTATCCACATTAATGATATTTTAAAGAAAATTGCAGTTGCATAAGACTGTTCTATTCACTAAGTTAACCATGTCACACTTTTAATAGTATTTTCAACAAAGAATGCCTTAAGCTGTCGCCCGGTTTTGAATATGCAACCCACCTATTGAGGTGAAGCATGTAGCTCCTATTCTAAATGAAACGGCTTTAGAAACCATGGGAACAGAACATATGGAGCTACTCTTATTCCTGCTTTGATTATTCAAGGCAGAACATATACAAAAAATAAACTCAATGCATATAAATATAAAACACATGGCATTGCCTTCATTGGCTTTTATAATGCTAAACTTTTATAAATTCTTAAGTTTCAGTCATGAACATTTTGTTTCCTGGAACAGATTTTCTAAACCTTCTAATCCTTGCCAAAACAGCTTTATGACATTTATTTGTCAGGCCATACCCTATGGTTCCTGTATTTTGTGTTCAGTTGTAGGATGGAAGTCAGAAAATAGACTCTAAAGACATATCCATCCCAAGTAATCTCTTCAAAACAGATAACTATTGGAACTATATGAAGGTAATCAGTCTCCAGGTAATGATTTACACTTAAATTACATGAGACCTTAAAGCATTAGCAACCGCAGATAGATTCTCTTGAACCTTATTTTTCTAATGCAGTTTGATGCATCGTTTTGTTTTTCCACCAGCTCACTTATTAGAACTAGTGGTTGGTTTTAAAACGCAGAAATCTTCTTATCAAGAAAAGGAACACTCTATTTTCAAAATTTGTTATAATTTTTTAAAGGTGAATGATTTTTCTTTTTTCAACTAAAGCCTCTAATGGTAGAGCATCCTGAAGAGTGATGAAAAATAAAGGTTTGAAGTTTAAAACCCAAATAAGATGTACTATACCCCTACACACAGTGTTTCTTTATGGTTTAAAACTATTTTTGATTCCATATACGACGTTAACCTATGGCACAGGCTGTATTTTCTTTCATGTCAGCAGGTTGTGCACTGCTTCACAGATAGAAATGCTCGCTCTCATGTAGTATTTAAGTAATTTTTCTTCTGTCAGGTTCAAGATGCAGCTTTCAGACTTATTTCTGCTATTTCAGATTTTTAGAGAGAGCAATTTAACAACATTTTATATCCAATACATTTACTCCAAGAGTATATGATAGATCTTATTAATGATAAACAAGAAAGTGAGCTGGATGTGAGAGCTGACGCAAAAATCTGGCCAAAAAAATTAACTAGAGCATTCCCAGGGGTACAAAGATTCTCATTGCTCTCTAGTTTGAAACAAGTACATTAACTGAAGACTCCTTAGCTCTGGAGCAATAACACCAAGTGTATCTGGGTACTTCCAGATTCCCATCAGGCTTTCCAAGTCTGGCTCACATGACCTTGAAGTCAAAAACATCTAGAAGAAAGTTACTGACATCTGAAATCTGGTTCCTGTGAAAAAGTTCCATCACTAAATGTGACATATCAAAACCTTAATATCATTTCAGTTCCATCAAAGCTTTTAGTTTCAATGACTGAAATAAAGACATTCAACTATTTAACTGATATTAATTTCCCATTTCCTGCCCTATTGAGCAATTGAGCAATGAGAAAGTTCTGCCCCAGTAACGTGATGATGTGTTATGATTTAGTCCTGTTCTTCAGAAGATTATTCTGCTTTTTTATCTTCTGAATTAATTCAAATACAACTAAAATGTTTCGGCTTTAAGAGTTTGAAAACAAGTCTTTTTCAAATCTCTCAATCAAGTTCAGGTTTTTCAGATGAAGCATTTATCACAACTAACCATCAGTGCATCAGGATTTATCAATGTAGTGTTGAGGTTACTTTACATAAATAAATTCACTTAGAACAGATTTTCATCATGCTTTTAATTTAGCAAACACTTAAAATATCAACGAGAAGACTAGGAAAAAAAGACTTTGCACTTAGCTTCTCTATCCAGAGTAGTTCAATGAAGAAATCTCCATTTTTGTAATTTTTTAAAACATCACATTGCTTCCCAGTATAATGAGAAGGCATTGCACTGTCCAACAGGCATTTTAGAACTATAGACTTCCAGCATTAAAAGGAAAGGATGTTACAAAGTCAAAATCATATACTACTCAAGTCAGTTCTAACCCTAGATCTACACCAAAATTCGCTGAGTAAAAATTACTCAAAAACTCTCTATAGATATGCCAAGAAAGTAATAATATCAAAGAGAGAAAGAAACAAAGGAAAAAAAGAAAGGCAAAAAGAAAAATCAGATCCCAAAAGAAAAAAATTCCCTTTTTGGTGGGTATCATCAGTCTCTACATGCCTCACCAGCTAAGGAACAGACAGATTATGCTCTACTTCCCAGACTGAGATGGAAAAATGTTGGTGTTCATTTTAGAAGGTATTGAAATGATTTAAAGCCTTATTGGCAGAGTACTGTGTAATAGCTAAATTCTTTGTACTCTATGTCCAGCATCAGTAAGTTTTTTTCTGAGTTATTCTTATTCCCTTATCTAAGCACTTTCTGTAATAATACAAAACATCAGAGAACCTATGGAAAGCAAATAAATTCAGTATTTGCGAAATTACAGCCACAAGAATGTATTATGGAATCATCTTTTAGACATCAATAAAACCTGAATGCTGTCATAACATCTGCTGCATGTTTTATGTGTTTCTGTTCAGCCAGAAGTGGCCCCTCCAGCCACTGCAAAATGAGAAAGCGAGTATTTTCTCTGCATCTTATTTTCCCACTGTCACCTGCTCTCTTGTTTAAATGGAAGTTAACAGGGGAAAAACGATTTGTATTTGTCACTTGTTTCACTGAACATATTTATTATGCCATGTTTTCACTGTACTCTACTGATCAGTCAGCTTCCTTGCATCCATAGATCCAAGCCCGCAGAACATTTTAAAACTGGAAGACTTCTCTGGGGTTTGCCTGGTCCAGTCCTCTGCTCAGAGGACATGCACAGGAAGCAGGGCTCCCAGGACAACAGGTAGTAAGATTTCAAGCATGCTCATGGACAAAAACACTTCTTGGGGCAGCCTGGTCATCTCTTTAATTCCCATAAAAGAGGGGTTTCTCATGTCATGCCAACTACTTCTTTTCCTGTTACACCACATAGAACCACTGTCAAAAGTCTGGCTTCATTGCCTTACTCTCCCCTCCACCAGGTGTTCACACACATTGCCAGATCTTTCACATTCAGTGTCACACAGATTCAGAGTTGATCTTGAGCACGAGCAGCCAAATCTTAAGGCAGGATGAGGGGGAAACAGTCCCAGAGACCACCAGTGCACTTACTGCTAAAGGGATGAATAAAAGGAATGCTTTATTTCAGTGGTGCCCAGTGACAAAACAAGGAGTAATGGCCATAAATTACAACACAATAGGTTCCATCTCAGTATGAGGAAGAAACTCATGTTGAGGATGGCAGAGTACTGGAACAGGCTGCGGAGTCTTCCTCTCTGGAGACGCTCCAAACCCATCTGGACGTCTTCCTGAGTTACCTGCTCTGGGTGTCTCTGCCTTGGTAGGTTTGGACTAGATGATCTCCAGGGATCCCTTCCAACCCTAGTGATTCCCTTTTCAGTTTCATCCAGAGGTGTCTGTACCACATCTATGGAGACATTAATGCAATTACCTAAGGCTGATGAGCTGGACACTCTGCATCAGCAACACTCATGAAGCTGTATATACTGTTTGGTCAATCAAGAGCACACACAAATCTGGTAGAAAAATTGAAAACTCTTGTAATAGTCTCTAAAATAACTGACCTTAACGAGTAGGAGAAAAATCAATAGTTTTTCATACGACTAGATCAGAATAACTCATGTAGGGTGGGCTTTACATAAATGTATACCGGTAACAGAAATGCTAAGCAGAAGGACACGGCTTCATGCTGAGCACCTGTTCAAGGCCAGATTTCTCACCTCTGGTATTGCAGTGCCCTGGGAACTCAGAGGTGTTACCCACGTTGTTCTCTGCTGGTTGAAGAAAAGAAGAGTTCTTACTGTGGATTTTTTTTTTTTTTTTACTTCATGAATCAAATTAGAAGATGCAGGAACTTGATCTCATTAATGATAAAAAAGAAAGTGAGTTGGATGTTGATTAAAATCATATAAGGACAGGTAGGAATCCCAAAACGCACCAGTGGTTTTGGAGAACATTACACTTTTAGAAAATTCTTGACTCCTACTTATTATTGCAGTGTTTTAAACTCAGCCTGCCACCAAGTACCACACAGTCACTCGCTCTCCACACCTGCCTGATGGGATGGGGAGGAGAATTGGAAGGGGAAAACCCATAGCTTGAGAATAGAGCAGTTTAATAATTGAAATAATGATTGAAATAATAACTATTTAATAACAATAACAACACAGCACTGCAGCAGCTACTAGGAAGAAAAATGACTTTATCCCTACCAAAACTAGGACAATTATTAAAAAATAAAAAACAAACTCCCAAACAAATTAAAAAACTCACCCACACACAAAGAAAATGAAAACTACAAAAATCCCCCCCAAACCCTCAAGCAAATTAATATGAACAGATCTAGCCACTACTTTATCATCACCTTATGAACAGGGTAGAGCTAGAATGAACTCACAGAACATCCGTTGTAATTTGTTTTCTAGCCTTCTGTCCAATAGCTTCTCAATTACTCCTGAAGACTGACCTTTCAGTGACATGTTAAAGCACTAATAGTTTAAACAGTAACTATAGCTTATATGTAGCAACACCATTCCTCATTCCATTGAATTTCTTCTATACACAATATTGCCTCTAGCTGTAAACATTTTTAAATTATTCTTTTTCTGCAGGAAATGTTGATATACACACTAATCCTTGAGAAATACAAGACAGCACATTTTATGCACTACTTTTCATTGTTACTCCAAATTAAGGTGATATGTCACAATTATATCCCAAAGCATAACTTGTTGCATATGATTAAAATTGCAGGGTTTATATGTTATTTTTTCTTATATTTTCTTCCCCTTAATTTCTAAATATCATTTCCTTCCTTTCTTTCAAAGGTTCCTAAGGCTTCGACACAATCTAAAATTCCCAAAATGTCTCACAGAAAAAAAGTAAATTTCAATTTTTGCTACACATATGCATCTAGAAAAACCTAATCTGTGTTACTCAAAGAAGTTTGATAGGATCAAATAAGATAAATGTGGCCATGGAGCATTATATATCAGAAGACACAGATATGTCTAAGGCTAAGTCATGATAAGAAGATGATGCTCATCAGGGTTTCTGATACTGCCAAAACCATGGGATAAATTCTTTGCAGGATGCAGGATGGGTTTCCCCTCATAGAAGGAATAAGACATCATCACTTGATCATAGAGCAGTGAGTGAAACTAACTGAGGGAAATGAGATAAATTTAGATTTTTGATACAGTGAAATAACTTATAAGTGTAGGTGTTTTCCTTTCCCTTCCAGCATTAGGAAATACTACAAATGAAGTCAAAACAATGCATGCCACAAGAGATAAAAGATTTAGTTGTTTCATACATTTTTCACCTTATCATGATTTTTTTCTCGAGAAACAAGAATTACATACAGCAAATAATCTTGCCTTGTTAGTGAATGCACCCTAATTCAGGCCCAAGAGCCCACAGTACATCATGACGACAGTCACTTATGGCAAAAGTGCCTTTTGCAGCACTGAAAATGGAATTACAGACCAGGTGGAAAACCACCTTTTGTATATTCAAATAACCCCTCCCTTAAAAATGTCATTATCAGAACCACGATATATAGCAATGGGGAAACTTGGTGTCCGGTACCTCCTTCAATTAAAGTCTTTATGTTCTAGTACCTTGTGAGGAGATGACTGAAGCAACAGAAGTAGTTATGTCAATTCCAGATACAGTTATGTCAGTAACCCTTTTAGTTACAAAAAAGAAAAGTTTCATTTTAACTCTTCCCTGGACTTGTTTTGTACCACGGGAAAAAAAGGTGATGGAAATTTGCATAGTCATGTGATTCACTGAGATTGAGAGAAACTGTAGAGGCAAAGAGGCTTCCTCTGAAATACATCTCCTTCCTGACTTGATATTAATGAAAGCCTCTTGAATTAATTAAGTTTTCCATTGCTGGTCCTGAAACACGCCATAAAGGTACAGGCAAAATGTGGTTGAGGCACCTACATTACCGTTTTCTTCACTCCAAGTAGTCCCTCTTTCCTTCCTTTCCTACCTAAACTCCCAGAATAGCAGATCACAGAAGAGATGCTATTAGAATCATTCCAGACCAAGTTGGGTAGGTAAGAAGAGAGAGAGAGTCTCTTTGGGGATAGGCATTTATTTACATAGATAAACACAAATGAAGATGTTTAATCCTTTCTTTTATTTTTTTTTTTAAGTACTATTTTCTGTCCTTGCTGAACTGATGTCCAAGTCTTTCCTGAACTGGTGTCCCCAGAGCAGGATGAAGTACATACCAGGTACAAAGCTTTAATGCTCCAACTGTGTAAGAGGTGTTTCTAATTTTAATGCATCAGAATTTTTTAAAGGCAGTCTTCAGCTCAAAGACTTTATAATTGTGTTGTAATTTCATTAATTAACTGCTCAATTAATTAATTGTACTAAATATATTAATTACATAGTTTTGACATGACATGATTAAAAGAACAAGCTCCCACACAAGCATCTAGGATAAAATAGACTAGACATTTGTGTCTAACAGCACTATGCATTTGTACATGCACAGTATTTCCCTAAATTAGGGTTCCACATCAAATGCAAAACTCAAACCCAACACCTGTTTTAGAAATGAGGACAATTTATGAGATTTCAGTAACACTTTAGTAAGACCATGAATTACATCTTGACTTCAGTGTTGATCCTTTGCTACTTTCAAAATACAGTTACAAGTCCTTCAACAGCTTTCTGGAAGTTGGAAATTCTAAGGAAAATACCATTCTATAGATAATCATAAGTATTGTTTGAGACCTTAACAGTAGCTCTGCCTTAGCAAATGATTTTGATGTGTTCTGGGAAAATAGACATAGCACAGATAACTTACGAGGAAGCTTCATTTATCTTTAAATTCAAATGTTATTCATCCTCCAGTAGCTGCAGAAATTAGAGCTAAATATACTTAAACCAGCAACATGTGTTGCTATGTCATCTAGCATGACAAGGCATCATATTATGTCAAATTTTATTATATTTTTTTTCAGTTGGCCCTAAGTAAGAATGGAATTCTGGAAGAATTAGGATATGTTGGGTGCTCCTCTTTTAGTATGCAGGGTAGGCATCAGAAAATAAGCATCAAATACAAACTCTACAATTTTAGAACTTCATGACTTACTTTGGGCAGATGCCTGAAGATAAGGGCAAACCATGTTAATAGAGTGGAGTGCAAAGTCAAACAACTAATAAGGTCTTTGGCAGCTTGTCAAGCATCAGAGTTAAAAAACTGCAAAGCATGACAACAGTTAATTTAATTGGGGTGGGAGGAATATCTAAGGACAGCATCAAGTCATGCTATCAGACAGGACTTTTCTTGAGTGGTGATTATAACTGAACCAGAAGCCTTTACTGAGGAAGAGAGCAATTTTTATTGTAGCCCACTTCTACCCATCTGTTTTGCTCTTCCCACACAGAAGGTCTTGGATTCTCCACCGCTAAGTGGAATGGTTGTGTCCTGTCACCATCTGGACTTTGTTGTGTGATGTTCTATTAATTCTTCTCAAGACTGACATTTCTGATTAACTCCAAAGGTAACATATTTTCTAGAACTTTGATTTCATTCACTCCATCTGCTCCATCTTAAACCTAACCTGAACACCGTACCCACAGGGAACAGATTTACCTTATCATTATACAATACTGCATCAAAGGTTTCCAAATTCACGTGTCTGTAAGCAACTCAAACCATCCATCTTTATGAATCATCACTCAGGCAGTACTTGCAAACAAGATTACAATATAAAATACCTCTACAAATATTTTATAGTGCTTGGGAATTTGTATTTGGTTCACATCTAATATTTCAAAAGAGACTAATTATTATGGGGAATACTGACAGGCAGATAGACATGCACTCATTCTATTGGTGACTGTATAGGAAGACCATCACTCTGTTTATTCTTTAGAAGACAATTTAAAATTACTTTGGAAAGTATTGTATGTTATCTCAATTTACAATTAAAATGCATATTACAGAACACTTACTGAAAATGTTCACTAAAACATGCAATATTTATATGTATGGATAAAGACCTTCACAACTGACAGCCAGAACACACCAAAGATAAATGTGTCTGCCTATTAATCTCAATCAGAAAAACAAAACCCTGTTTGAACAGTTACTATTTAGCTGACAACTTCTGCTGATGATTTGAGGAACTGAGTCAAAACTAACTGAACAAAGTAGTGCTGTTAGGGAAACATCCAGGAAATATCTGCTATTGTTGGCTCATTGATCTCTAAAATAAAAGTGTAGATGTCTTCTAGGCTACCATTAGTATCATCAGTCAAAGGATAGCTTAGATTGTGCTAGATGCTTTTCTCAGTCTAAAATATGAAAACTATATCACATACTTTTCCTTTGTGCTTTCATACACAGTAACTATTATTTTTAATTACTGTTCCTCACAATAATGAGTCCTAATTATATACCATGGCTTTTTGGAGGCCACAGGCTTTACAGCTGTCTCATTTGGCAATGAGAATATTTCTGTTCCTCTTCCATCTACTGTCCACCCATTAAAACATTAAAAATAATGTAAAGCTGAAATTAATAGGTGAGAATTTCCTCTTAAAGTATCTCTTTCCAGACAGCCTCAAAAACACACGGTTTTTATCACCCCTTTCAGAGACTGCCCCTGCATTTTGTGACTGTTATCCCTTTGCGACAGATCGTGGATAGAAATATAGAGCACTATCACACTGCATGAGCTCACAGCCCTGTTCTTCTGTGTACCGGATGATTTATCGCTGTAAAAATATTTGGCCAATATACTGGGCAGTTTAGTAGCTTCACTGCTTGAAGTGTCACTACTCTGGACTTGCACAGATGTGTCAGTCACTTACTCTCTAAATTCAGGTTTTACACCTCATCTTCCAGTATCTCCGCACCTTGATCCTCAATATTCTAGACAAGAAGTTTTGCTGCATCACAGAGCTAAACTAACAAGCACAGAATCACTAATATCTCCCTCTGTTAAATAAAGTGTGTGAGTGAGGGGAACACTCTTCTTCCTAGAAAATACAAGGAAAAGCTAACTGACACAGAACAGTAATATATGGTTTACCCCTGATTTCACAAAACATAGTCATAGAAACAAAGTAGTGCAATGCATGGCACAGATTATTAAGCACAACTACAACACAAATAAAAGCAACTCTTTATAATTAGTGTTCTTGACTGCATTATTTTGAAGCACTTAGAGACTAAATTAAAAATGTAGTAAAACAATTATATAATTATTCTGACATAATCAAACAATTACATATACCAATAATTCATATCAGATTCTTCCTTCATATGTTTGATATCTATGTTGACACTTAAAGCAGTAAGACAGAACTTGCAAGCAAATAGAGCACAAAGCACCATTGTACTTGAAGTCCTTCCATGGCTACCCTTACTACTACATCTGGGTACTTAAAGTTGAGAATGTATCTTTCCTGAAAAGAAACTTCCAGAAATGGAAAACTATAGTTCTAGTCTTTGATAAAGAAATCACAGCAACAAAGGCTCTAGGAATTTCTTTAGATCGTGCATACTTTCAGTTGCTACATCTGATCATTATTGCACAATGAATTATAATTGGATTTCTTCAGTGAATGTAATAATTTATGTTCATTTTTAAAATTTGGCTACTCATCTAATGCCATCTATATGTCTTGTCCACCACCACTATCAGGTCTCCCCAGGGAATCTGTTGCCAAATATCATCTATATCAACACTGCCTTTTAAAGTGTGTCAAACTTTAGACACAATAGAAATTTGCTAATTTTGGATTCAACTTGCTTGATGAGAAAAATCAAGATACAGTGTGGTTGTTTTTGGAGAATACATCAATTCTGAGCTCCCAAAGCACAGGCAATCCAAGAAAACACCCGTTAACCTTCAAGTAGCCAAAAAAAAAAAAAAGAAAACTATTAGTGTTTTGTCTTGCCTAGGACATGGTGACAACTGTATGGCGGCCTGGCTGGAATACCTGCAGGATCAGAAGGGAAAAAAATTTCAGATGTTGCAGAGCTCAACTCAGTGAAAACAGAAACCATCACTCTTTCTAGGATTCCTCACATTAGGCGGGAGAAAGAAAGTTGGCCAAGCCTAGCTGCCTCCCTGTCCTTCTGTGCATCAAGGAGAGTACAATAACAGCCACGGCTCCTTTTGACAGTATTCTGTAAGCACAAAGAGCTAATGGAAAAATCTGCAATTCTATTCCCACATGGAGCCTGGGATTGCTTAGAGCAAGCAGCAGAAGCCCTAAGAGATAAAGCAAAAAATCCTTGCAATGTTCTGATCAGGCACCAGTGAAAAGAACAATGAGGAACAAGCTCTTTCTCTTCATTCTGACCAGGCACACAGCTTGGGGAAAGCTTCGCAGTGGCTGACAATGCCTCCAACTAAAGCCTGAGGAAGAAGATTTCCCTGAAAAAGATAAATTTCCAGGAGCTGTATTGCCAGAAATCACAGTTTTCCCATTTCTAACTGCATGCTCACTCTCTGATTAACAAAGAAAAGAGGAAGAATCAGCTCAAGTCATGGCTGTGGACACAAAGTCGATTTTTACAAACGGTGAGAAGCAACCCCAGTGGTGGATTGCCAGATACTGCACTACTGTGATAAACAGTGTAGTAGCCACGTTATAAAATAAAGTGTGCACGATGTGTCTCTAAGGACACAGATAAAGTTGTCTGAAGTGAGGCAAAATTACAATAAGACATGATTCATAAAGAGATTTAGCATTCACATCAATAAGCTCAGTAATTTCAATTGCATTTACTTAATTCTAACCCTTACATTCTATATAATTTTTTTTTTTTTTTTCAGAGATAATGAACTTTAGAGTTTTATGTGTGGACAAATTCCTTATTTACAAGAAACAATCATCTTACTGTACTTTTATAATGGTTGGGGTCAATGTTACATAATTAAATATTCAAATTGATCTCAGTAAACTTAAAAAAAAGATGGATTTTAATATCTTCAATAAAGAAATAATGTCTGAATTTATGAAACCTCACTGTTGACTTTTTTTCCCAAAGTACACCAAACTTTGCTCTTGGGAAAGTCTTGTCAACTAAATTTTCAACAAACTAATACATCTGAATAATAAAAAAAAAAATGTTCTTTTTTACTTTTGCGTATTTGTAGAATTAACATTTTTACCCTTTACTCTTATGAACAAACCTGCAACCAAATCATCTTTAGATGGAATGAAGAACTTTAAGTTTCAGTATACAGATGCTTCTACCAACTCTTTCTATCTGAGCAGGCAAGGGCACAAGTTGCTGCTGGTATACAGTGCACCACATCAGTTATTTGACTCAAGGCAATGTTTTTCCAGTCAGCAAGAGGTTCCTCACTGATACAGCAACTGAGTTCCTGAAGAGTAAAACATTGTGGCCAGGTTATATTACTTTCTTTCCTTGTCCCTTCTAGAAGCAATTTATGTTCTCAAAATTCAAATCACAGAGATTAGGATAATTTTTATCCCTTGACCAACCAGGATAAAGCAGAAAAGAAAACAATGTGGTTTTTTTCATGTGAATGTCCCTGGACAATCTCGTGCTGGCCAGACCTTAATTCCAAATTGCCTGGCAAATAAAATGTGCCAGTGGCCCCACACTCCCTGCTCTCTTCAAAATACATCTGTTGTAACAAACATTCGAGGGTTAACATTCATTCTGCATCTGTTCTTTATTGAATTTACCTCTATTCTTTGGATCTTTAGAGGTAACCTGTAAGTTGATTAAAGAACTTTCCACTTTTCTCCTACGCTAATTATTTTGAAGACTCATACACACATTACAATGCTATGTAAAAAAATATCAGCATAATAATGAAAACAAAAATAAATAAAATCAGAGTGTAAATTGTGTTCATAATCTGTAAAAATTGTCCACAAATGCAATTATGCCACTGAGTATGAGCAGGTTTTCTTTTTACTTCCATTCTGTAGTTTGTACTTCAAAATTTCCTAAGACTGTTCACAAGTATGTAAATCACAGGAGTTATTCCCCTGTGGTTTGAAACCAGCAAATTTCAGAAATCCTTTGAGTTGTATTTCTGAACTTTTGAAAATAAGTGATTAATTTGGGAGGCGAGGACCCTTGAAAGTGCAGACCCATTGCTTTCTGAGGTAAGTCTGCTCAATGCCCTCTGATGAGCTGTTGTGATAGCAAACAGATTTCTGGGAAGACATTTGGTGTTTTCCCTTCAGGTTCTAAAATGATTTCTGTCTCCTCTATGCCCACTTTCGGTGGCTGATATATCAGATGGCTGTGCTGGCATCCAGAGGCACCTTGACAGGCTGGAGAAATGGGCTGACAGAAACCTCAGGAAGTTCAACAAGGGCAAGTGCAAAGTCCTGCACCCAAAGAACAGCCCCAGGCACCAGCGTATGGATGTCAGTCACCCAGCTGGAAAGCAGCTTTGCCTTGGAAATGCTGGTGGGCATCAAGTTGAACATGAGCCAGCAGCATAGCAAGCAAGGTTAATGACATCCTGGGATGCATTAGGAGTGTTGGCAGCAGGGCAAGGTGCTACCAGTGGAGATAGCCCTTCCCCTTACTCAGCACTGGTGGTAAGGCTGCATCATGAGTGCTGGGTCAAGTTCTGGGCTTCCCACTGCAAGTGAAGGTGCATGGCTAGAAATATCTGTAGAGAGGATAAAAAACCCGAGAGTGCCAGACTTTTCTCAGTGGTCCCCAGTGACAGGACTAGAGGCAATGGGCAAATTGAAAGGCAGAAGGTTCCATTTGAACATAAGGAAATACCTTTTTTTATTTTACTGCAAGGGGGACTGAACACTGGCACAAACGACCCAGGGAGGATGTGGAGATGGCTCAGATATTTAAGAGCCAGCTGGACATGGTCCTGATCATAGTGGCTGAGTCACCCTTCCTGAGCAGAGCGGATGAACTCCAGAGACCTTATCCAGCCTCAACCATTCTGTCATTCTGTGAACTCTAAACCACAGGACTCAGCTACGTTCCTGCTTTGCAGGCTCTGTTACAATGAGTATCCAATTGCATGCCTGTGGAAGTTAATTCTCACACAGGATTTCACACAATACACAGTGTCATAAAGAAATCTGGGAATGGATAAACCAACAAAAATCCTGCTGGATTGTAACTTGATGCCATACAGGACAGAAAGAATAGCTCATGCAAAGCTTTGGGAGTCAGATACAAGTGCTTCTGGTATTCAAGTGTAAAGACTTCCAAGCAGAAGGAAGTGAGATACCCCCAAAAAAACATCCAGGACATGGTAAAACCAAGCATTTTTAATAAAACCTTGAAATAGATACACAAAATGTCAGGCTTTGTTAGTATCTATTGGCAGTTTGAAAAGATATTCCACAGTACAAAGATGTCACAGGAATCTGACAAAAATATTCAGTATCATCTAGGCTGCAGAGACAAATGAAAAATGGTTTTTACAAGTGAAGAGTTAGAAAGAAGTACAGTTCACTGCTCAGTGTCTGATACTGCCACACTCAGAAGCAGCAGCACAACGACACTAAAAGCGTTGCCCTCACAGAGAGAGCTGATGTCTACAAGACATCTTCCCAAGAACTGAAAAGTTACCAGGAAAACCACCTACAATCTGCCTAAACCATTTCAAGTTATTCACTATTGCAAAGAAACTGCTCTTCAGTAAATGTGAGATTGTTCTCTGTTTCATGTTCTATTAGGAAGCCACCAAATTTCAGACTTACCTGGCTGATGACAGTGTTCACTGAACAAAGGCAAACATAGTGAAGGCAGCAAGAAAAACCTCAATGACTAGGAAAACATATAAGCACGAAGAAAGAACTCTGTTTACTACAGACTTCTCAACTTGTTCAGTACAATACTATTTGTCAAAATCTCTTCCATGGTAAAACTTAGACAATGCATGCAGCAGAGAGAAAACAGCATGTGAAAAGCAAACCTTATGAAACCTGATATATGGCACTGCAGCATAAAGTTACAGAACAGCTTCTGCAAGAGACTTAGCAGGGCTTGCTTTCTTTTTATTCATATATGAGTACTTCATCAGATTACATGGGGCACAAGAGAAGTAGGATCTTACCCAGACCAGGACTCCCAAAGCAATAATCAATGCAGGTATTACTACAGCATTCTGCTTGCTTTATTCTGAGTCATGTAAACAATTACCCAAGTCAAATTGCACATTTTATCTGAGCAACAGGAACAATGGTTTCTGTGCACACTTGAGCAGAGTTCTACCTTGCCTATACCTTGCTTTAATTATCATGATAAAATCTTTACAGTTGTTACAATCCCACCTAAATGCTGTTTGGAATCCCACAGCGAGTTCCTCTGGGCTGCAAATCTTCATGAAAACCTCATGCCCAATTACACACCACTGAATGCTTTTGTTCACATTGACATTGATCCCCCATGATGTTTAACACAGAGACAAAATAAGACCTCTCAAGCAAATATGACTTTTCAGAGTAGTTAAAAATTACAAAAGCACATTTTATTTGCTAGATAACTGTATTGAACAGATCACTGGTCAAATATACCATTGGTTTGTGTTTCAAATGAACAATTCCTTAAAACATCCGATTTTCATTAAACACTTCTGATTTTGGCCTTATTTTCATGTCTTCTTCTCCCCTCATTTTCCAGAAATGTGCAGAAGAACAATTCTTTTATTAATCAAAGGCTCATATACCAGCTACTGCGATAAAAACATCTCCAGTAAGTATACTGTTAGGTTTTATCCACTCATATAGTTGAAATAAGATAGTTTAATATATGTAGTCATATAACAGTTGTTTGGCTATAACTTGACTTGCTTCTCAGAAACCAACCCTTCACATTGATGACCCTTTGTAGCTAGCAGCAATAATTTAAAGTTTGCAAAAAGTCTTCCAGCATTTGTTCTCTGGAAGACATCAAAATAATTAATAACAAGTAAATGACAAAAATCATATTATCGGGCCTTTGAATTCTTAGAACTGATCATTCCAATATTGCAGACAGTATGAGGAACACCAGTCCAAACATAATGAGCCCATAAAGGATCATTAAGTTTTACCTCAGCTTTGAGTCACTTTTTTTTTATGTAGCGCTATTCACTGACTGATGGGTTATTGCTTTTAAAATGTACTGGCCTAATAAAGCTAACAGGAAAGAAGGTATATACCAACAGGTAATGTGACCAAGGAAGGTAAGCTACCCTACCAAAACATGTGTATTAGCCTTTGGAGCATGTTCCCTCATCCAATGGAGACATCCAAGCAATCCACTTGGGTGGCCCAGCAGCATGTGGTCCATGAGGGTGCACAGTACGTCACAGAGGGGTTCTGTGAATGTTCAGGACTATGGTGGTACATTCTTGTATGCAAAATTTTTTAGTATTTTAGCTGTGCTAAATGCAGGAAGCTGAGTGCAGCAACATTGACACAAGCTCTGGAGGAGCTGCAACAAGCAGCTATTATAGGCACTAATCATGGATTCGTAGAACGGCCTGTGTTGGAAGGGACATGTTATTCCAGCCTTCCTGCCATGAGTAGGGACACCTTCCACAAAAACAAGTTGCTCAGAGCCCTGTCCAACATTGCCTTAAATACTTCCAGGGATGGGAGTATCCAAAGCTTCTCTGGGAAGCCTGTGCCAGAGCCTCACCACCCTCCCTGCAAAGAATTTCTTCCTAATATCTAATCTAAACCTACTGTCTGTCAGTTTAAATCCATTCCCCCTTGTCCTGTCACTACAGGCTCTTGTTAATAGTATCTCTCCAACTTTCCTGTAGGCTCCCTTCAGATACCGGAAGGCCACAATTAGATAACTCCAAAGCCTTCTCATTTCCAGACTGAACAATCCCAATTCTCTCAGCCTTTCCTCATAGCAGAGCTGCTCCATCCCTCTGATCACCTTGGTGGCCTTCTCTGGATTGTCTCCAGCAGGTCCATGTCCTTCCTGTGCTGGGACCCCAGGGCTGGAGGCAGCTCTGCAGGTGGGGTCTCAGCAGAGCGGAGCAGAGGGGCAGAATCCCCTCCCTCCCCTGCTGCCCACACTGCTTTGGATGCAGCCCAGGACACGGGTGGGTTCTGGGCTCCCATCGCTCATTGTCTTCTCATGTCCAGCTTCTTATCCACCAGCAGGCAAAAATAGCAAAGCATATTTTTTAAAAATTAATTTAAAATTTTCTTTAAAGCTATATCATCACTTCAGCTGTGTTACACTATTCTAAAGTACATCAAACTGGTTTAAAGTTGCTTCTCATTCGCAGGACATCACAAATTTGATGTATACAGTCAATTTTAATCCCCATCATCCAAAACACTGCCAGATTTGTTGTGGTCTCCTGCATTTTATTGCTCATCTGCTTCATTAATTTCTCCTAAACTCTCAAAAGCATGATAAAAGATAATACATTCTCCACTATTTTCCAGTCTACCTTCAGTGAACTGGATGCATTCAGGGCTTAAAAAAGGGGAGGTGGCAGTGTCATTGTTTATGTAACAACGTGTATCTGAAAGCTTAACACGTCTGTCCTATTTATGAAAAGGTTCAAGAAGTGCAGCCTTCCAACTAGCTTATCAATTAATATTTAGCAATTAAAAGAAGGCCAATACATCAGCAAGGTGAATGTCATGGAACAGGTGGGCCTAATATCTAGCTCTTCCAAATGATGCAGCCAGGTTGTCTGAAAGAAACAGACCCACTTGCCTTGCCAGTAGGAATGCATTTTAAAATAGCATTTAGAGGGATATAAGCCAATGAAATTTATCTTTCCTCAGGTTATTCAGGAAGTCTCCTTGTATGAATGCTACAAAATGGCTTTTTTTTTTTTTCCTTTTCTTCCAGAATTCTCAAACTTTAGATCTCTCTGTTCTTCAGAAACTAGTGAAAACAAAGCTTATTTACACAATCAAAAATACTATGAGCAACAACTGACAAGTAGTACATTAAAATAACTAAAAGTATAATCTATGCAACTGTTTCAGAATTTAAGTAATCCAGAATCTATTTGTTAGCAAAAAACCACCAAAAACAACCAACAACCTTGCCTTAAAGTAATATTTGAAACAATGTGATATTTGACTTCAAAGCATGTCCTGTATTCATATAAAAACCCTCTTACATTTAACTATGGAATGGATACAAATGCCCTTTGAGAACACAGAAAATAAAGTTTATGCTACAGCCCCCCATCACTCTTTGACTGATCACTGATTACTATGGCAATTTTACTAGTGACAAGGCATTTTCAACTTCTTTCAAATATTTAAATATAGAACTTGATTTCTCAGAACTCCGGATTGCCTGAGCAGCCTATAAAGTAGGTTTGCACTGTCAGAAAACTTTCAAAAGACTGTAACGCTGATGTAGTTCAAAGATCCCATTCCTCTGCTATAAGAGAAACAACTTATGTCACCCAGAAGCCAGTAGGACAGCCGCAAAAACCTGGAAAACTGTATACAATGGGCTTCTCCTTCATACTTCAGCTCTCTCCATTTCAGACAAATGGAGGAAAATACACTCTTGGATGAGCCTGACAAGGATGGTGAGAGAATTTTCACCTCTCACCTCCTCTTCTGATAGGAAAGTCTGAATAGTATCTCTACTTCAATGTAAGAGGGCCTTGAATGCAAAGTAATTGCTGCATTTTGTACCATTACAGGCATTCCTAGGCATACAGAGGCAGTCATTTCTGCTCAAGAGAGGAAGTGCAAAGTTTATAGCCAGTATTATCAGTGTGCCATCACATAAATATGAGACATGACTATCTCGGGTATTTTACAAAACCACAACTTCAAAATGTTTCCCAAATACCTGCAAAAAGACAGATAAAGAACAAGTCTTAAAAGAAAAAGAGATAACCATTGTGCAATATTAAAATAGACACGTATCTATAGAGGAAGGTCTTTAAGCATCCCAGTGTCTGTGCCAGTGCACTGTTATTGCATGTCTTAAATGTAAGCACAGCTGGAGGCTGCATTTAGAATTCTGCGTCCAGTTCTGAGCTCCTGAGCACACAGGAGGCATTGGACTTCTGGAGCAGGCCCAGTGGAGGCTACGAAGACAATTAAGGGACTGGAGCATCTCCCTTATGAGGAAAGGTTGAGGCAGCTGGGCCTGTTCAGCCTCAAGAAAAATCAATTGAGAGGGGACCCCATCAACGTCAGTCAGTGTCTTCAGGCAGCTGCCAGGGGATGGACCAGGCTCTGCTCAGTGGTGCCCAGCAATAGGACAAGAGGCAATGGGCAGAAACTGATGCAAAGGAAGCTCCACCTGAAGATGGGGAAGAATTTCTTTACCGTGCAGTGGCTGTACACTGGAATAGATCACCCAGAGAGGGTCTGGAATCTCCTGCACTGGGGATATTCCAGAACCTTCTGGGCACAATCTATGCCATGTGCTGTGGGATGATCCTTGCTTGAGCAGGGAGGTTGGACCACATGACCCACTGTGATCCCTTCCAACCTGACCCATTCTGTGACCCTGTGAATTATTAAAATTTTAGCTCAGGCCTAACTCACAACATATTATTTTAATTCAAGCTCAAAGGCAGCAGTTCTGTTTTCTTGCAAACTTTAAACTCCGGTGACATACTACAGGTGTAAGAGTAAAATGCAGCCTTTATAGAGGGCTAAACAAAAAATTATTACCTATAGATCTTGTTTGATCACTTCTATTGTTTGGGCAGAATTCATCACGCATAACTTGCCTATCTTTAAATACGTATCAAAATCTAGAATTCATCACCTTAAGTTGGAGGCTTCTCTTACTCCTCACTGATCATGCAGAACCTATATGATTAGCTAGTCTGGAAATATACAATTGAAAATACATCAAGTAACTGAAATGTATCATGTTCTTTCCTCCTCCCAAGAAGGCAGCTCTGAAATACACACTTTAAGCAAACCCACAACCCATGGAGGACAGTGACAATTTTACTGCAATAAAAAAAGTCTTGCTGCTCTTAATTTTTCATGTGCTTATCCTTACTGATTTTTATCCAGACCTTCAAAATACACAGGCAGGTGCATGGGCATGCACCTACTTTTTATGTAGATAAAACATATGCTGTCATTCTTCAGTTGCTATAGCAAATACAAAGGAAGTGAAAAGAGATTATCCCAATAAAAAAACCCAACTTCTCCCTTTGGACAATTCTCGCCCCCTCAGCAAATACCCTTGTGTTATTAAAACCCACTTTCTTGTCACAGAACTGATGATGCCTTTGAAAATTCAAAAACATGCAGAGTTTGTTTCACTCTGGTGCATGAGACTATGCAGCTTTGCGTATGTCTTTAGGACACACTGATCTTGAGCATACTAGCTGATATTTGAAATGCACTGTTTTACTGAAGAAAGGTTGTTGGTATTTATCCACTCAAACCAAACACATGCTTCTTACTTGACCACTGAATATCACTGTTGATGAAAGATAAAAGATTGAAAATACATTAAAAGACAATTCTGTTTTGGAAACGTAGGTAGGTCAATATCTCTTTAGAGAATTACTTAAGATCGATAAATAGTTAAGTAGAGGAGGAACGAAGCAATAGATTGGTCTAATATAAAATTTAAAAAAAAGTAAAGGATATCATGTCTTACCACATTATCTTAGAAAATTAGTGCTCAGTCGTGATAATGTGGGCTGTTATTAATCTCAGTTTCCAAGCAGGAATTCCTGCCCATTTTACCTGACCACTTCTGCCATGTAATCAGAACATAGAAAGCACTTACAGACTGCTGGAGACCCCACATTCCCCAGGATGGTAAAAGGCCTTCCCCAGCCTTTCAAGTACCAGAAATTAGCAGGATGTTTGAAACAGTCTCCTCAGCCTCCTTCCCAATCTCAAATACTGTGAGCACTCACATGCATAACTCACTGGACAATATTTCTGATCCAACAGAAGATCTAAGGCTTTGAAGGTTGTGCACTTTGTGTTTATGCTTCATCTAATCAATGGAGATGTTGAGGATGGGCTCTGGAATCCCAACGCACAAATATAGTTTATAACTTTTATAAACTTACCCTTAATTCCCAGGGGTCATTGAAATCACAAGGAGCTTCCGAGACTCAACTTGAGTGGTATAAAACACTCTTAGTTCTTAAACATGTTTAAAAAAGACCCTGAAGCTCCTTACACATGGGTACACTTGGTATGATGTTCTAAAAGCCCAGCCACAACCTGAGGTATAAACACTGTCCTGTGGAATTCTTTCCCCATTTCAAAATTTACACTATTTGCCTATTATGTTAAAATCAGTCAACAGTTAAGTCACACATGCCCTAGTGAGATGGAAGACAGAGATGCATTTTTCTCACTGCTACAGTTCCTCTTTGAACACTACAGGATGCATTAGTAGCTCAAGAAATTAGATAACTGCTTAGCTACATCCACAAATAGATTTTTCAAATGGGAAGCTAAAAGGAGGAAACATCCTCCTTTGGAGGGCAGGGGGGATGGCACGGGACCAGCTGTCAGAAAAAACAAAGTCTGGCTGGATCCTTCAGAGTTTTGCCAGTGATCCAGGCGATGCTAATCTGCTTGAGTTTCCTCATTAGAAGGGCAAGGAAGCTTAGAGCCTGCTTATGGATCAGCAGGCAGCATAAAAGCTGGCAGGGATTAAACTGAAAAGCAAAACTGAGAGCCCACAGTCACATCACTATGAGCACATCTTAAAATAAACATGGCAGAAACAGTCACTGGCAAGGCAAATGATGTAAGAACTATGTTATTTTATAAAAACATATCCAATTTTGTCATTTAAAGGTTATGTCAGACCTCCAATCAAAGGTCATTCTGCAACTGTCAGGAGTTTGCATTTCAATCCTTCATTAGCCGCTTCTGTTGTTCAACAGCATGTCCCCTGACAGACAGCTTCCCCAGCTCCCTTGCATAACAACAACCACAGAGTTTTTCATCTCATCATTACCATAAAAGGGAACAATGACAGGAAACTGAAACAACTAGAATATTTTTGTTTTCTTCCATGTATATCAAAGAACTGCATAATTTAGTCCATTTGATGCTTGTGTCCCATTTTCCCAGGATTTCTGTAAATGGAAAACTCAGGGAATTCAGTGATTTCATTAAAAAAAAATCCTTCTTACAGTGTCACTTTAACATGCTGTTGCACTTCTCTGAACATTAAGGAAGTATTTTCAGACTGACATTAATTTTAAAAAGATCAGCATTAAAATCTGTCAGAGCACAATGATTTTTCTTCTCCCAAAACCATAACAGGATGCTTGCAAAAGTATTTATGATGGACATACCAGAGTTACTACAGTTCCATCAGAGATTTGTGTGCAATTAGTTTCCATCAGTCTTACAGAAGGGGTCAGGTTGGAAGGGACCACAGAGGGTAATCTGGCCTAACCTCCCAGCTCAAGCAGGGCTGTCCTAGAGTACACTGCACAGAATTGCATCCAGATGGCTGGATAATATCTCCAGTAACCTTTCTGGGCAATCTGTTCTGAAGTGTGGTCACCTGCAGAGTAAAAAATTTCTTCATCATATTCAGGCAGAACTTTCTGGTCATCAATTTCTGCCCATTGTGTCTTGTCCTATTGCTCAGCACCACCGAGCACAGCCTGGTCCATTCTCTAAGACATTCCCTTTAGACAGTTAGAGGTAGATGAAGTAATTTCCAAGTCACCTCTTCTCAAGGCCATACAGACTCTGCTCCCTCAACTTTCCCTCATAAAAGAGATGTTTCAACTCCTTAATCATCTTCATTGCCCTCCACTGGATGCACTCCAGGAGATCTCTGTCTCTCCTCTACTGAGGAACCCAAATCTCAACAAGCTACAACATCTCTGTTGTCTGATTTCCAGATGCCTTCCTAGACACAGGTTCTCACTTCTCAAAAATCCACAAGACCACCAAGACCTAAACACCTTTGGTGTTCAGGCACTTAGTTGTCCAACGTTGTCTCTTGGAAAGGTTTTGGAGGTATGCATCAATGAAAGCAAACAAGCAAAGAAATCTGCAGCAAATCCCAAAACAATATTGAATGGGAAGTGTCCCAAGATACCATTCAAAACTCTCAGCAGTAGCTCTCCAGACTACGCAAAGAATTCTGACCACTAACACCAAGAGAATCATAGAATCATAGA
>VWZG01009365.1:21819-38953 GCA_013396735.1 Grallaria varia | reverse complement strand
TCTTTTTTTGTGATGCAGGCATCAAAGTTTACCTAAGATATTTTGCTTTGGAGGGCGAGTTTTAGTTCATAGCAGACCATATTTCCCCTTAAACTATGCAATAATTCCTTATTTAGGTCAAGCTTAATTTAGTAAAAAAAAAGATATTTTAGTTTAGCGTATTTTAAATGTATGATATGCAAAATATACAGGAGAACTTAAAATGGTGAAATGACAAGTACCTTTCAATTTCTCAAAAACTAAAGAAAAATGAACATATGTTTTCTGTGACTGACATTAAAATACAGCACTGTAGTTTTTTAAAATCAGTTGTTTTATTTTTTTTTCTGCTTGAGTGCTTTTTTTTTCTACTTGAGCTCTCTTCCCTGTTAACTGGTCCAAGTATATGTGATGAGTTTTGGGAACAGCTGTTTCTTTTCAGAAGGATCTTCCATCTATCCTGCTGTATAAAGCAAACTTTCTGAATAGTCAGCTCTTCTTTTCCAGACCCATAACCAAAGCTCTTAATTTTTTTTTATATTAAAATTCATATCTATGTGGTAGTTCATATCAAGACAAGACCCTTCTTCATAGTATGATAAGAGCCTGTCTGGCTCAGTTTTCTGTCTACAGCAGTGAACCTTAAATGGATGCCCATGGGACTGGCACCAATAATATTTTCCATGACTTTTCCAGCCCCTCAATTTTTTAATATAATGAATTTTCTAAACCTATTTTGCTTTGTCTATTCATTAATCCTTAAAAGCTGTTTCCTAGTACTTCCTTTGTCCTCGTTTGTATTGAAAAGGCATCCTCAACATCCTGCAACAAGGAGTCACCAATCTGTCACCTATTCTGTGATATGCCATCTCCTTGTGTTTGTTTCAGATCCAGCTTTGTATAACAGCTACTATTTCTTGTCTTGACAGAGACTAGGAGTATCTTTCACTCTGTGTACTAGTTTATTTTCTTTTCTGTTGAATTTAGCCTCTCGCTTATCTATAGTATTCTATTTTTCCTGCTTCATCTGTGGGCCTGAATCGTATTTCTTCCCAGTTTCAATAGCACGATGAAGATTCCCGGTGTACTGGCTTAGGTTTTGCATGGGAGCTGTCCTGTGCCTCTAGCTGTCCTTGTTGTTCTTTGATTTTTATCCATATGTGCCCATACTACTTGAGGCAGTGATGAACCTCAAGCTTATGTATGCTGGCTTCTGTTTTGTTTCCTATCTTTTTTTGTAGTAATTAGTAATATTTTGTTTGTTTATGATTGCTTCCAGTTACTGAGTTGATGTTTTCCTGAGGTCATCATACCCCAAGACCTTTTTCCTGAAATGTAAGGACACATCTAAAGTCATAATTTAAAAGTGAAGGTAGGAATGTTTGTCACTCTGTAAATCAATTTCCTCTGTCTGTGCTGTCTTTGTCACTCTGTCCTGTGTCCTGTGATTTTTAAGTTTCCCTCTAGTCTTATTGTGTGGCATTGACAGTCTTCCTTTCACCATGTTTCTGAGATTCCTGTTATGCCAATATCTTCACTTAAAGGCTAGAAATTCCAGTTACCAAACCAAATTTCTTACACTGATTCAACATCAGTGTAGAAGAAATTACACTAATGCTTTGGTTCTCTTCATGAATTGCCATGTAAATGACAATCCACTTGTTTTCTGTTTCTTTCAATTATTTCTATTGGTGATAAATTTCTACCACAGGGAATTAAGTGATATTTACAAAAGTCTTAGAAAAACATCCTGCTTTGACTACAATGTTCATAAATTTGAAAATTCACAAATATTTAAAAACTCTTGGGATCATTGTGAAGTGAATAAAGGATTAGTCTGCAGTTTGAAAACAGCAACAAGGATGTGTTTTTAGGAAAAGAAAGAACAGACAATGTAAAAATGTGGAAAAAACTGTCTGCACTTATTTTTTATAAGATTTCTCTCCACAGTTTTCCTCTTGTTTTTGGTCATGTGTATTTCAAAAGTAATTATTAACATGGAATTCTATTCCAACTTTTAGGCTGTGTAAGAGTTGTGTATGTAACCCCCAAAGTCCTACCCGGCCAGCACCGTAGCACCTCCAAGTCTCATCTCTCTGAGACATGACAGAGAGAGGAAGGCATCATTCCCATTTTTCTTCCCATGTCAAACAAATCAGCAAGTTCAAGCCATTATTTTATATAGCAACAATTCCCACAGCATCATTGTCCAGCACTTCTCAGGCGGCATCTCTTGCAGATTAGTGAAAACAAGGAGCTGTAACCACCCAAATCTTTTCAGTTCTGCAGAAACTCTCACCTTCACTATTATCTCCATTCTTTTTGAAGAATAATTTATTTCGTTATGGTTTGCGTATTTTGTTTTGTTTTTTAGAATTCATTGTTTATAAAATAAGGCTCTTTTAGTGCAGGATTGATTTTTATTTCACAACACTTGCTTTGCATGTTAGTAGACACTGTATTTCAAGATTATCAGAGATTACTCAGAAGATCTGGGTTCTAGAGGCAGTAGAGGCCTTACTACTAAATTACTGCCTGTTCGTCTAATTTTGATTTTGGTGATATTGCATACTTACAGTTGTAAATTTATTTAACATTTGCAGTTAAAAAACCACTTCGCATCTCTTAAAATTTGTTTTTCAACCACACCATGTAAGTTGAAACACTGAAGCTCCATATAGGAAATATAATATGATTTTTCTGTCTGTTCTAGTAGAAGCTACATTCATAGCGAGGCTTCTGCTCATGTAGTTATCAATTAAGAGAAACAGTCCACCTATACAAGTGGACAGTCTGGATGCAGACCACTGAACAGAATATAAAGATAATATATATTATATCATATATTATATAGTATTCATTTTATATGTGCAGTGCAGAGAGATCATGTAATGCTTTAATAAGCTTGTAGCTGTAAACACTGGAAAAGAGGCAGCAGAAAAACATGATTGCTAAATCTGGGATCAGTCTGTTTCAGGTTTTTTGGAAGACCATAAAATCTCAGGAACATTTTATTAAATGATTACTACTAATCTAAGTTGAAAAAAAGAGCCATTGTTTCAAAACACTCATAGCATGAGAAGTCATTTGCTTCCTTTATTGGAGGCAGATTAAAGTAAATTATGATGGAATGAGAATGATCCCACCTTGAGCTTTTAAAAGCACCTAACTCATAAGACAGTACACCCTGGTGAATAAGGAGAAGGGAGGATAGGATCTCTAAACCAAATTTGTAAATATGAAGATTTAGTGAGTTTCTAGAGGTCAAAGTACTTTGATTCTGTATATTTGTGACTAATCCACATGCTCATGATGTCAAGAGAAAATTGAAAATGCTGAAAGCCATAAAAGGTATTGGACTGGATTAGCTTTAAAGAGTAACAGATGCTCCGTATTTAGACAGTGTCCCATAGAGTAAGTAATATTTGCTGATTTAGAGCAGAGAGTTTTATCCATGGAAATAGATTTCTAATATGTAATAATTGACTAGAAACCCCTGGCTTAACCCATTTTATTCCACTAATTTCCTATCTGCAAACATTTTGTTGCTTCATGTGAGAGAGGAGAACATAGAATACAGTATTTTGCTGCATACCTGATGCTGACCACTTTTGTAGCTGAGGAAGTTTTCACAAAGCAATGCTCTGGTCCACTTAAAACTATGTGTTCCACTGTAAAGATAATTTGGAATAGCACACACATCAACAAGAGATACTTCTAGGTGTTTAATTATGGCTAAATCGGAAATATTTTCATGCCAAGAGTTACTAATTTGCACATAAATAAGATTTTCTGGTAGAGAAGAGAATTTAAATCTGTGTTTTATAAAAGAGAAACCTATTGTGTTTATCATTCAGACTTCTGAGAAGTCTCGTCTACTTAGAGACCTTCTCAGAAGATAAAAGGACTGTGCCTACTTAATCTTTTTTTACCACTTAATTTAAAAAAAATGTCCACTTGGACTACTTGCATCTTTTCCTACTTTCTCTTTTAACTAAAAATATATGGTATTCACCATGTATACTAGGCTTTCCTTAATTTATATTAAATACAGGCAATATCTGTAGATATCAGCAATGGTAAATTACATGAACCTTGAGTTAATGCATATAAGCAGCAAAGTTTTCTTTCTAAGCACAAGTTATAAATATCCAGAGGACCAAAAGTAGTCGTGAGCACCTATGGCATGCTTCATGGCTTTGCTTACTTGAGTAATTAATGTCACATTTTGCTTCATATTAGTCTTGCAATCCAAAGCAAAGAATGTTCAGGAGGTGGCAGAGTAAGTGGGAAACAACCTTACTAGGTCCCGGTCTTTTACATATTGGAGCTCAAAGGTGTCTAGGCTTGCACAAAAATGCAAAGAGGTGAGGGAATGGAATAAGAAGGCCGGTATCTTGTGTTTCTGGAGTGCAAGAGAACTCCAGCAGCTAGTCTGGGAGGTTCAAAAAAGTTGGTAGGGCTATTAGCCAAGATGCACACTGCACTAATGTAAAACATGAGAAGAGATAAATATCAAACAGTAACTTTGAAAGCAGGATTTAGTTCTAAAATATCTATGACAATTTCACTCAGGTGGGCAGAGATCTCACTTCTAAGAGTTGCCATAAGGACCATGGTTGTTTACATACAAATAACTCAATTTCAGGGCTTAAAATCTTTGTTGGGTAAGAACATATTTTGCCTTCCTTTCCCTCCCTCCCTTACTGATAAATTAAGCTGCTCTAGATAGGCATTGTTATTCTGCCTAACAGAATGCTTCTATTTTTTAATTTATATGTTTCACGAATGTTCCCCAGGACACATGTATTCAGCTTCATAGTTCCAGTCTGGAGACAGCATTTTTAAACAGCAGATAGTCTGGAAGGTCACACAATGGTGCAATTTTCTTTGCTGATGAGGATGGTTCCCAACTGACATGTTTTGACAGATTGTTATCCTGTTATAGTCAGTCAGAAACAAACCTGCATCAAACAGATATATGTGAGAAGTTTAGCCCTTCATGTATTTCAAGGAAATTAACAGATTTGATTTTGTTCTTTCAATCTCCAGACACAGGCTGAAATAAAAAAAAAAAAAAAGCTATTTTGCATCTGGTTTAATTTGAAATGTATCCAGAAGCACCTCTTAAAATTCAAAACCTTTAAACCCCCGATATACTTTCAATTTATTTCTCATTCACTATGTGCATTTTAGTGGTACTGTAATAAAACTCTCCTAAAAAGGCATTCAGAAGACCAGGTAGCACAAAAGTACAAGCTTCACTGCACCACTTATGGGATATACAAAGCCTGCCACTGCTAGGAAGAAGTGACTTTTTAGGTGCTTATCTAGATACAGTCATGTTAAAGGACTCAAAAATTAGATCTTCACTTTGTAACGTATCCATGTCATTCACATTTGGCCCCTTTAGCAGTTATCCACTAGATCAACAACTTCCATACTTTGGGGGGGGGGACACTCACATGAGTACTTTGGCAATGCACTACCGTAAGAAAAGTAAAGTTCCTCATTTACTAGCAATTGCCACGCTGCCTTCTTTTGCTCACCTCTGGTACCGAGCTGCCTCGTGCCTCCTGTGGCCTCCTTTTTGCTTCAGCTTCCCAGTGACTGCTGTTCCATCTCCATCAAATTTGTCAAATCTTATGGATTTTGCCACACCAAATTGATTTTGAATGCAGTCGTCTACATATCTGAGTACTACAATATATATCAGTTTCAGGTAAGCACTGTTTAGAGAACTCCTTTTGTATATTTTCTCTTTTTGAAATTTACATTTTATGTGTAAAACTTTTGAGTAAATGTGGTACTTTCCAATCCACAGCATAGATGACATTTTCATCTTTTTCACTACATTCCTGAAGTGAAGGTTTCACATGTAATACATGTGCAAAACGGAGTTCACCCTGGGAATGCAGAAAAGGCCATCTACTCAGTTTGCCAAGACTACTTGACCTACATTCTTTCTCAAGTACTGAACATATAGAAGTTTGGAAAACTTTGCCTACAAGTGATAATACAAAGGCATATTGAAATTGAAATAGACATACACACACATGTTTTTTATTAAAAACAGTCTTAATTTTTAATTAACTGGAGAACGAATATGAAAGATGATGCCTATTGTTTGGGTGTTTTGTGGGTTTTTTTGTGCCACTGCTCATTAAGAGTTCATGGCCCCAGTGCTGATTGCTGCATACCAGCGATGGAATTCAATAGAACTCCATACTCTCAAGAACGTAGCAACTGAATAGAAAGTACCAACCTCTGCTCTGATACATTAACTCATTTCAGCAGCTCTGTTGTGCCTGCCATTACACAGGTTCGCCTGTGGCACTCCATGATACTTGCAAAGTGATGTACCCTTCCTTCACTCAAATTAGATGGTTACTCAGTGAGGAAACTCCTGCAAGGGAATGGGAGGAAGGCAGTTTGGGAACTTGGTGACTTGCTTGTGTCCTTGAAGGCAGTCCATGTGGGCCTGAGAAGAAATTATTCTGTGGGCTACAACTCTCTTTTCCTATCAGGCAGGCCAACAGCTGAGACACAATATCAAGAGACCAGAAGAAGTCAATGTCATTTCCAAGAGGTCCAGATCTATAAAGGACTAAACAAATATGAGAAAAAAAGATATTTTGGTCTACAGCTACAGTATCCTGGCTTTACTGGGGACATGACATGCTAGCGGCTCTAACCTTTATTTCCATGAAAGGTTCATGCATTCTAGTGCAAAGCAACCCTAATAAATTACTAATTTCATTGTTCAAGCACAAGTGCCTAGAATCACTTAACACTAGCAAGGGCATCTAAGTCTTCCTCACGGTGCCCACAGATATGACAGCTATATGGGAGTTTTGCACCCTACTAGAGAGGCAGTCAGAGGACAGGCAGTATGTCCTGAAGACGATGCAATGCTAAAAAATTCTTTACAGAGAGACTAATCAGGCATTGGAATGGCCTGCCCAGAAAGGTGGTATATTCACTGTCCCTGGAGGTTTTTAAACTGAGATTGGATGTGGCACTGAGTGCCATGATCTAGTAAACAGACTGGAGTTGGACCAAGGGTTGGACTTGATGATCTCTGAGGTCTTTTCCGACCCAATCAATCCTATGATTCTATGATTATGTGCAAATAATACAAACACCTGGCTAACAGATGTGGAAACAAGTCTAATGAGGGGTGGCTGAGGGTGATGAGGTTGTTTAGACTGGAGAAGAGAAGGCTTAAGGAAGACCTTATTACTCTCTACAACTACCTGAAAAGAAGTGGCAGTGATGTGGGGATTGGTCTCTTCTGCCATGTCAGAAATGAAAGGAGGAGAAGAAATGGCCCTAACTTGTATCAGGTGAAGTTCAGGTTAGATATTAGAAAAAAAATATTATTTACTGCAAGAGTAGTTAGGAATTGAAATAAGTGTCCAGGAAGGTGGTTAGTGTCTTTGGAAGTGTTCAAGAGGCTTCTGGATGCGGCACATGGGGATACGGTTTAGGTGTGATTATGGTGTTACTTGGTTGATGGTTGGACTAGATGATCTTGCAAATCTCTCCCAGCCTTGATGATTCTGTGATTCTGTGATACAGTATCTCAAACACTGATTTCTTAGGTGTCTGGAGGCCAGCTGAATTACCTGAGAACATCTCAAATGCACTAGTGTGTCCAGCTGAACTGAATCCAACATCTCCTTTGAATATTGTAGAGTCTTTTTTACTCAGTGCATGTATCTACCAAAAATGCAGCTGTCAGCCTCAAACTGAGTACTAACCTATGATGGAACTCAGGTAAGACAAGACAACCTTCAGAGGTTCCTTGCAACCTTAACCACTCTTGAATCCAGTTGCTCAATGTCACTATTTGTTTGCTCTCACTTCAAAGAATTAAATGTAGAAATTCTTAGGAGCATTGTAAGCACAAGAGATCCTTACAAACTATGTAAATAGAATAGATTTGTGAATGACTCAGGCTTTTGAATGCAAGCCACTCTATTAAAATTATCTATAAGGTCCATGGTCAAGTCAAGATGCATTTGTACATGTACAGCAGACTATATATGATTAGGAAGCATAAGACATAATGAATTATACTTTTTATTGATACAGATGTCTGTGAATTTGAACCATTTAAATGACATATAGAGGCATTTGGATGTTCTGTTTGATATTACAAACTATTGTTATTTTTATTAAGCTTTAATAGTTTCCTTGCTTGTGCCAGTCAGAACAGTATTTCTTAAAGTCTTCTCTAAGATTGTCAAGACTATGCTACCTCCTTTTTCTTACATTTTAGTTAAGCTCTTACAGTCTGTAAGAATGGGATTAACAGCCTCTGTTGAAATGAGGCTTGTCCAAATATCTGTGTTTGGCTGCCGTCTTTTTTTGTATCCACTACAAATTCTCAAAGCTGCTTTGAATTCTCTCACCACCAGCATTGTTTCAATGGAGCTGCAATCGCTGGAACTACTCCAGTAGTTTACTAGCATAAACAATTATAGAGTTTACTGGTATAAAAAGTCAGAGGATGTTAATGTGGAAGGGATGCAAAGGTAAGGAATATAAAGCAGGTTCAGATCACTAAAACCCCCACTCACAAGACTAAAAATATCCCCAAAAAAGTAATTAATTTTCCTCCTCTTTTCATCCTGTTGGAAACAAGCTGATTATAAATTAGATATTTTTTCTATGAAAAGTCCTCTCGTGTGAGGAATTTTTTTACAGCACTGTTCCCTAAATTAATACAGCTCTTGAGCCATCATGTCTAGCCACTATCTTTAAGAAGCATCACATAATATAAACTGATTAAATTCTAATGCCAGAATTGAATGCAATGTGAAATGCTGATACAAAGACTGCAGGGTCAGTTGTGTTTAACTGTTTATTGATTAAGATACAACAACACATTCAACTGCATTATTGAAGGAACCATTTTACTCTACTAGATAAACCATCTATGGTAAAAGGATAAAACACACTAGATAAAAAAAATGTGCAGATGTGCTGGTTTGGCTGGAGCAGAGTTAATTTTTTCATAGCAGCTATCATGAGCTCTGTTTTGGGTTCGTGCTGAAACCAGTGTTGACAGCACAGGGATGTTTTACTTACCACTGAGCAGCACTTACACAACATCAAGGCCTTTCTGGCTTCTCACTCCAACACACCAGTGAGGAGGCTGGGGGTGCACAAGGAGTTGGGAGGGCGCACAGCTGAACAGCTGATCCCCACTGACTCAAGAGATATCTCAGATCATATTATGTTGCGCTCAACATATAAACCTGGGGGGTGAAGAAGGAAGCAGGGGATGTTCTGAGTGATGACATTTGTCTTCCCAAGACACCATTACATGTGTGGGAGTCCTGTTTCCCTGGGTATGGACAAACACCTGCATGATGATGGAAAGTGATGAATTGCTTCGGTGTTTCACTTTGCTTTTGGGCACAGATTTTGCTTTACCTGTTAAACTGTCTGTATTTCAATCCATGAGTTTTCTCAGTTTTAGTCTTCAGATCTCTCCCCTTCCCACCAGGGAGTAGATGAGAGGCTTTGTGGGGCTTGGTTTCCTGGTGGGGTTAAATCATGACAGTAGACTCGCCTCTAAATGACTATAGTAGTTGCCATATGCTGGAGAGGTTGTCCAACTTAGTGGCAATCAACTTCTAAAGTGCAGGTAAAATACAGAGGTTATATATTTTCAGTTTGAGAGTAGAATAAATTCAAGAACAAAATAGCCAGGCTGACTGAACAAATAGTGGAATAATAGGTTAAACTGATGAACCAGACCCAGAACAGTTTCTAGAGTTCAAGCTTCCCTGAGTTTTAAACAAACTTTACCTTAAACCTTCTCTGAAAATTAACTCACTAGCAGCTCAGAGTTTCCAGAGATATAACTAGCATACAGAAAACCTTTCTGTCTATTATTCTTCTCTTCCTTGGTCTCTCTAGTCCTGCTAAGTCAAAGAAGGTCTTGCTTTACAGGAAATTATTTTGGTCTCTGTGCAGTGTCTCTTTGTGTGTACTCTCCCACTTGCCCCAGGTAGATTTTCTTAGAAGTAACTGCACTGGAACATGGAACTACACTAAAATCCCATTAGCAGAAAGCTGGTTTAAGAAGAGAACTAGACCCTATCTATAAAATTTGAGAACCTAGGCTTGAGAAATGAAGCTCAGATTTTTGCTTTCATCATCCAGTCATGGACTGCCTCAAACACTGTATTTATCTGCAGCAGTCACACCATATGAGTGAAGGCTTTTTTCAGCTAATGTAGAGAGAAGAACACAGTGGGAGAGGACTTAGTTGCTGCAAGACTGATTTATTGGTGAGATTGATGTGCTTTCCTCATACACCAGGGATGCACTCGGCAGCAGATGTAAGAAATACTTTTCTCCCAACGGCACGATGACAGCTTTAGAACAGCTTGCCCTTTCGCTCTCTTGTGTTTTCTGCTTTCCTTTCTGAACTCTGGTAGAAGCGATACTAACAAGTTATTTGGTACCGTGGAGACCTGCAACGAAAGCAAGATGTACTATTACCTCTGTGAAACATGGCTGTGATTCTGGCTTTTAGTGTTTACCTTTAGGCCTTTAGACTGCTATTAAGTGCTGGGAAGTTTTGTAGCCTGGGAGGCTCAGGATCATGTGTACTGTTTGTCAGAAGTAAGCATCTCTTTCATCATTGCTTCCAGTCACAGGATATGGAGCTTATTGAAGAATATAGAGTCTTCCAGTTTCATATACTAACTGTTAGCAATCACCTTATATATAGCTATGCCCTACAGCCCATCTTGAAATGGGGAGCATTGATGGCCCTGATCTCGCAGTAAAATTTTAACAGCCATGATCCTTCACATTCTTTAGCACATGCCTGAAAGGCAAGTCCTGTTTCCACCGAAGAATTAGAATATTTTTCCAACAGCAGCACACTCCTGAGTGAAAAAACCATGACAAATCCAATTAGTCAAAGCCTGCAGGAGAAACAGATTGTACCTGGGTGAGTGCAGTCTCCCTGTGGTATATTAGGAAAATTAGTCATTTCTCCCCAGTCATAAGAGGAGGTATAACTCTTACTCAAAATGACCTTCACATAGGTATTAATTTTAACTAAAGCTGAACTGTGAAGTATTCCCATTGTTATAACCAGCCACAAATGACCAAGCAAAACCATCCACTAAAAGGGGACCAGCTCCTTCTTTGGGACTGATGTGATCTGATGTTATATTTTGGCCTCAGCCTCCAAGTCAGTCACTCCACCCAGATAAGACTGTTTCTACCTATGCTATGAACAAAAGGAAGCCGTCTCCCTCCAGGAGGAAGAAGGGTAAATTTGAAAAGAGATTTTAAGTCAAAGAAATTTCAAGAATCCACAAAGAAAATACTTAAATGTGACTTTTCTGTATTGTGGTATATTTCAGAAGACCATAAAGTGTTGTACTACCTTAAGTTTCACAGCAGATCACATAATATTTCAGGGGCTGTGTATCATGACATTACATGCTCATCACCTGAATGTAGTATAATAGTTACTGTAAATTCAGCAGTTTTGCTGATGGAGTGTTTTGATATCGGATTTCTTTTCCTTATTACAAAGCTTTTAGTGTAACAACATTACTTCATCCTACTGGTTAAACCACTGCCCTGGCAATCACCTCTGATGTATGTGCTAGGGACATATACCCCTAGAAATTTGATCCATGCAGTACCTACTCGTTGCAGAGAAACTTTTGGAATGGTTCAAAAAATTACAGAAGCCGCTATTGAAAGGTCTTACTTGCTCCAATGTTCTATGTCCAGATCTATGAGCATGGTAGATAAAGCTGATAATGGAAGTCCTGACTTTCTTGCCACAACCATCACAGACATTGGAAGGGGAAGAACTGGTCTCAGGAAAATGGGCTGGCCAGGGAGAAGAAGCTGTGTGCAACAGATTGTAATGCTGTCCCAATGAGGTACATTAACTTTGTAGGTGAGTAAACTGAAGCTGCTTCTTCTGGTCACCAAAGACTTTGTTATCAGGTACCACTGGCAAACTTCTGGGTCCTCATTCCTCCAACCTTCATGAGATCACTCCATGCAAAAGTTTATACACAATTAGAGTCTATGACAGCAGATACAGTTGGAACCATTAGCTTGCATCCATGATGCTGTGAAAGGCTCAACCCTGGTCCAGTTCCAGGCTGTGTTAATGGGTGACTGGCTCCTTCCTTAATAGCCAGCTCCTGCTGGCTTTTTTTTGTCTCCTTAACCCATATTTGCAGAGGAGACAAGTGAAGGATATGCCATTTCTACTAGGATTGATGACTATCACTCTATTCATACCTGGAAGATGCAATGCTGCCTCTTTCTTAATCAAGGTTTGGTGCCATTGCTGCCCAGTAAATTGACTGGTTATTAGCAGAGTAGATAGCTGCGCAAATAATTTTTTGTGGAGTCACTAAAATAAAATTGGCCTCTCAAAAAAAATACAAATACCCTGAAAGCCAGCATCAGCTGCAGAATGAGATTGGTGAGTAGGATCATCTGAGCCTACAAGGTCTTGTGCTCACTTGGATCTCATTGTACAAACATCATCCTAAATAATCTCTATGGCCGAAACTTAGTTAACCTTTAAACAGTCAGGTATCCCTAATTTGGATTTGGATTTGGATTTTACCCCATTAATATACAGTATATAAAAATGAAACTGTAGTCTACTGAAATATGAAAATCCAGGTGGGTCTATATCCAAATAGAAGCATCAACATTTTATTAGAGAATTCTCAATGAATAACAAGTTGTCTAGAAATATAAGTTATCTCTATCATATCCTTTACCAAGAAGGCTTCTCTAGTTCTTCCTGGCATCTTATGGGAACATGTTGCTGAATGTCTCCTTTAGTGCCACTTTCCAGGCAGAACTCACTAGCTGGCTGTGTTTGTTTTGGATAGCATTCAGAGTTCCTGGGTCACTAGAGAAGCTTCTCCTGCTCCTGTGAGGTTTTCAGGGTCCTATCTCAGTCCTACTGAATATTAGAATTTGAGAAATTAATTACTAGCAACATACTTAAACAAAATCACTGGGTTTCACATGAAACAACATAAAATTATCTAAGGAAGGAGATATACAGTGCAAAAATTAATCAGGTTAAGTTCACACGTTTTGAATAAAGAGAATGTCATTATTATGTTGTATCTCACAGGGAGATACAGTAAAGAAGAGGTGGTGGGAAAATTCCACAGTGCTGTGTGTACAATGGACCAGTAAGTAAGTAATGTCTTCACACCAATGATTCAGGTGTGATAACTCCCCTCTGGGAGTCATTAACACTTTCACACCCANTGGGTTTTGTAGGCTTAAACCAATTTCCCTTTGTATCAGTGTATCTATTGTAATCTTCTTATTAATTTGTAGTTCTGACTTCTAAATTCTTTTGAGTTGGATTCATTTCTCCTGCTGGTTTACTTTTAAACCAGCACAATATTTTTAAAATATTCCACTAAAAATGGAACCTATTGATTTGACATGGTTGAAAATAACATTATCACTGGCAGTGCCTCCTAACAATCAGGGTCAACTTTTATTTGACAACTTTTGGGGTTGGTTTCCTGTTGGCTGAGATAATTTAAATGGGTTATGGTAATTTTAAAACCTGTTGCATCAGTTATGTCATTTAAAATGAGTGTGCCATTAACATCCCATTATTTGGGAGGTTATGTCTAGGTCAGTTTGGTGCACTTAAGAGAGAAAAAGACCATCATCAGGCTACTGCTTATAAATCATGTAGTAAGTGTAACTCCTACACTGTTACCTCTGTGTAAAGTCAAACAGAGATTGTCAGATAAATACTAATTAATATCAAATAATTAATAGATGAATCAACTTGAGTACTGTTGCTTTTTCCTCAGCACAGATCAGTTATAAACCTGGCTAATTTGTCATTTAAACTGGATTTATGAGTGCTTGCATAAGTGAAACAGCAGGAAACAGTCTGTATTGATGAATGTTTACTGATAGCTTTGTGAAGGCTTATTCTTTTCACTTACACCAAGATTTCTTCATTAATTTAGCTCTACTAATTTTGGTAGAATAACTCTTAATTGACATAAATCAAGAAGAATATTGGATGTCTGACAGTGAGGGGAATGACTGAGGAATGGCAGGCTTGCACACACATCTGACTATAGGACTACTCTAGTGAAAGGAAAGGGTAAAGGACAGAAGGCAAAAGAAGAGAAGTAGAAGAAGATCTAGGAAATGGTTTGGCTTGAACAGGTACCCAGATCCTGGGCCTCTAGTAATGCTCACTATTTATGTGTTAATTATAACACTATTCATGCCACAAACCCTCATTGTCATACCTCTTGCCAGCATATAGTTTCTGGCAGCAAACTAGTCACTCAGCTGTGGCTGTCTAGGTGTTTTCCTAGTCTCTCTATTTTGTCTTGAACAACCTGGTCTGGATCCCTCTCTCAGCACAGCCCTGTATGATCAGATGTGCAGAGAAGACTGTACTAAGCCACTTTTGCTTTTGTCCTCTGTAGACTGTTACAAACACAGTCATCACAGGGGCTCCACAGGGGCTCCAAAGGGCAGACATTTGTTCTGAAGACACAGTGCAAAATAACACCCGAACAGTTAGTGATGTACCAAGAACCCTGAGATACACTTCCAGAAATTAGAGTTTCTAACACTAGCAGCTTTGCGCTGCAATTTACACTGAGTGAGATTAAGAATCTCTGGTATTCTATTTTATCTTGGAGTCTGAGTGGAAGCCAGAATGGGAGCCATGAAAACTACATTTCTAATAAACCCAGCTCTCTAAAAGGTGTTATCTGCAGTCCAAATAGCCCACCTACAAAATGGATATAACAGGAAATACTGCCCTGCCTTGTGTGAACAAGCTATGAGGCTTTGCTCCCTAGTATTCCATACCTGCAAACTTATATAGCTATATACAATAAAAATAGGGTATTCAATACTGAATAGAAAAAAGACATTAAATTAATATCTTCAGTTTTTACCGTTTTAGTTGAAGTTGTGTTTCCACATTGTGGAGATTGCTTAAAAATAGTGGAAGCACCCAGGCTTAACGTAAAGAAGTTATTGCAGAGGTGTGCATTTTTATCAGTGAACCTTGTTAAATACAGTGAGTTTGGGTTTTTTCCTTATTTAACTCATGCAAGTACATGATTTGTGTAGACACTATGATCTTCTGCTTTAGCATGTTGTAGTTAAAACCAGTTAATCCAGTTCTAGTAGAACCAAGACTATAGTCCATAGTTCACTGTCTTCTGTGGGCCAAGAAAGTTCCTCAGTCTACTTTGAGCCTTACAGCGGGAGTCTTGTAATTTTTTTCTTTTATTGTTTTTAAAACTACCTCTATTGTAGGGAAAAATGACCACATTCCAAAAGGAGTATTGATGAAATCTGGAAACATGACTCAAGTGAATCCTGGTGGCTCAAAAATAGAAGGTGAAAAAAACAAGCTTTCTCTAAGTTTTCTTTACAGATTTCCATAAGGTGACAAAAATCCCAACTGTTGGAAGTTTTCTCTTGTTCTGCGAGGCTTCCCTATCATGTTGCCCAGACAGATCTGCCATATGACATCACAAATCACAAGAGGAACTCTGCTTGTGTAAGAGGAAGACACATGCATTAAGAGGTTGACGTCGTTGATAGTTGAAACTTTATAGGTTCTAGTTGGAGTCTACTTCCTATGACTGCGTCTAAGCTAATGGACCTGAAAGCATGCCTAGGCTTCTTGACCCAAGCATGGGACCTTCTCACACTGGGACCACAATGAAACGAGGGACAGAAATCCCTCCGTACTTTGGTTTCTTCTGAAGAAACCTGGATATTCAAGTCAGAAGGAGGTCATACTGTGTTTCCAACAGATTCTTCACCTGACAATCAGATGACTCTGGGATACATGACTGACTGCACCCTTATATTCCTTAGAATATTTGAAGATTAATTAGAATTTGGTTTTCTTTGTTACACTGATAACTCACACAGATGCCAAGTATTTTGTTCTTCTTTTACCCAGGAGATTTGTCATTAATTAAGATGGCAACATTATTTCCCGTAACCCCTTTCTCTTATCATAAATCTTAGAAAATTTGCTATTGTTTTGAAAAGAATAAGTGGACACTGGAAAACATATACCAATGGCCTATTACAAGCAGACATCAAAACTAAACTTGAGGACTGAAAATCTCTTTAGCAAAAAGAGGGAGCAAATAGTTGCCATAATGACAGTCTTCATAACCATTCCTTTTGTGATGCACAGATTCTGAGGGCTGAATAATTTTTCTGCCTTGTAATTTTGAGAAGATTAAAACTTCAGCACTGCAGCTGTTTTCTTCAAGAGAATCTATGGCTGTGGAATTGTAATACATATGGTAATGCTACATTAGTGTGGTATTATTCACACCACTATAGTTAAACTTGGGTCAGCACTTCCTTTTAGACTCTGTGAAGTTAGGGTTTGACCATGCACATTTCCTTTTAGCTGACTTGGAACATGATGCCTCAGCCTTACAACCGTATTTGCTTAATTTTTTTTCCCAAAGCTGTTTGAAAAAGCTCTGATCAAAAGCTCTTAATCTTATGGTTGAATGTTACTATCTCTCATTTCAAAATGTGTGGCATGGTTAATTGTCTCTGAAACTGTTTCCTGGTTTGTATCTTTAGATACAATATATCACTGGTATTAAAATTATAATGTAAGGATTTTTTCACATAAATCAGTCTCAATTGGCTTGGCTGCCTCTACAAATGCATCTTGTTAACACTCAAAGTGCTGGTGGAGGGTGAGATATTCTACGTTTCCTCTTTATCAGCTTTATTCTTGTTGTAGTTTTAGAATTTTTAGAATTTTTTCTTTCCTACCAGCAGCTTCCTACCAGACACCCCTCTTGCCTCAGTTAACAAGACAAAGAGTCTTAGCTAATCACCCAAATGCCAACGTGATGGCTAAGAGGGTCGGGCGTGGTGGAGTTGTGTTTTTTTTTTTCTTTCCCTCCGGCTTGGGGGGAGTGGTTTTTCTTGTCCGGCCCGGCTCTGTTCGGCCCGGCCCGGCCCTGTTCGGCTCGGCTCGGCTCGGCACTCCTCACCTCAGCTTCGGCGGCGGTGAAGTGTGGACCGGCTGGAGGGGAACTCCTGCGGGTTCTGGCTTCTTTCCCCTGTCTCC
>VWZG01009365.1:6594-21720 GCA_013396735.1 Grallaria varia | reverse complement strand
GTTATCTGTTCTGTTCTGGTGGTTTACATATATATATAACTATATTTAGTAGTTAAGAACTGTTATCTTTCCTTCTACACTTTTTTTCAAATTAAAATTTTGTTCTAAATTTAAAAGAGGCATGATCAATTCTCGAGAAAGGCATTCGAAATTATTCCAGCTTACTCTAAACTAAGACAATTCTATTTAGCAACCTTCAAAACTAAACCCCTTTGAGCAGGGAAAATACAAATATTCAGTTATTGAATCCTTTAATTCAAATTTCTCCATTAGACTCCATTATACTTGTCAGGGTTTAACCCCAGCCAGCAACCATGCATCATGCACCCACTCAGTCCCCGAGCAGCAGGTTTGAGGAGAGAATCAGAAGAGTGAAAGCTGGAAAACTCACAGGTTGAGATAAAGGCAGTTTAGTAGGGAAAGCAAGAGCCACACACACAAGCAAAACAAAACTGAGGAACTAATTCACTGCTTCCCATGGGCAGGCAACTGTTCAGCCATCTCCAGGAGAGCAGGGCCACATCACATGTAGTGGTTACTTGGAAAGACAAATATCATCACTTCAAACTTCCCCTTTACTCCTTCTTGCCCCTGTTTTACAGGCCAAGCATAACTTCATGTGGTCTGGAATATCCCTTTGGTCAATTTGGGTCACCTGTCCCAGCTGTGTCTTCTCCCATCCTCCCATGCAGCCCTAAATTCCTTGCTAGGGTGGCAGTATGAAAAGCAGAAATGGCCTTGGCTCTGTGTAAACCATGCCCAGCAGTAACAAAAATATCTCTGTATTATCTATCTTCCGTTCAGTACAAATACAAAACATGGCTGCATATTAGCCATGTGAAGAAAATTTTCTCTACCCCAGCCAAAACCAGCACAATAGTTCATGAGATTTCTGAAATATCATCAAGTGGAAACAGAAGACAATGTTTATAAAAATTCTCTTCTTCAAACATTTCCAGCTTCATTTAGTGAATACATTATTTGTTTAAATAGCACTCCCCAGTTTCATACTATTCTCTTTTTGAGCTCATTGATTTATTTTTCCACCATAATCAGATGTTGTTACTTTCGTAAACATCACCTCAGGGATCAGGAAGGGGAGTCAGAGTAAAATGACCAGTGCATCACTGAAAGGAGAAAACGTGCCCTTCACAAGCTGTGGCTATTTGGACCCCACAGTCATTGTCTGTGCTTCTTCCTCAGTGGCAAATGTCTGTTCTTCTCTATTTGTCACTCCTAACTGACACAACTTTAATAGTGTGGTTAGGTAATGCAGTGCATCCCAGTGACCCCAAAGTATGCCTTATGGTTGGGGGTAATAGAAGAGTACCCTGGAGATGACATGTAAACACTTTCATGTAATAGTTTTCTTGAGAAATGTGATTAACTTGTCCTGCTACTTAGATTTTGAGCAATTTTAATTTCACTTAAAAAAAGAAAAAAAAAAAGAAGCTCTAGAACGGGCATATGTCCTGATATTTTTCCTTAATGTCTAGACTGTGTTCTATCCTCTTTTCCTTCAAGTTGTAATTTGGTAAGGGCTTTTCTAAACACCTAAGATGGTAAGTTTGATGAATCATATGGTCAGTTTACAGTAATTAATTTCTAGTTTGCATTAATGGATGTTGTCCTTTGGATAATCTGCATCCTCCAGATGATGGACCTCCTCCACTTACCTTTACTTGTGCCAGGTACTTCAAAACTCAGTTGTACATAGGGTAGTACAGGGAGATTTATTTCTAACAGTCACACAGAGGGATTAAAGTTTATGCGTTTTTTATGAAAATCCTTGTTCTAATAACCCATTTTACCTAACATGGGGAGATACTTTACTCTCAGGTGTTTTGGCATACCTTTTCTCCTAGTTAAAACAAACTTGATTTCTCTGTCCTGCCATGTCCCTTAAGACTGGTGACTGTTGGTGGTGTTTCCACTTTGCAGTCTGCAGTCACTCAGAAGAAGTCTCATTGTTTCTCAGGCTTGGCTGCGTCTGACAATTTATGTAGTTAATACATAAATGGAGAAGGGAAGCTGTGCAGACAATGCAATAGCTGCAGAGCAGCAGGGTTGGGAGAACCTGGTATAAAAAGTGCTTGCCAAGCGAGAATTCTTTCTGCTTTACTTTGCTAAGAGAAGGAACCTTGTTTTTTACCAACCTCAGAAACTTCCCATCACTTTTATGCTTCCTGGTGGCTTTTATGCAGCCAGGTGGCTGCAGCCTCTCCATCAGCATACTCTGGGAATTGTCTGTGGAGCTTCTTGAGTATACCTTTAATCTTGTCTACTGTCAAGAATGCTATGGATAAATACATTGATTTCTTTTCAAGCAGAGCTCCACAAATTTTGTGTGGTTTTTTTTGTGTAATCCATATTTCCTAATGTCCCTTATGCATTCTTTTTCTCACATTTGTTTCAACTTGTTCATATTTCTTTTTCCAAACCAGACATCTTTGAAATCATTAATATAGTTGAAAAATGGATATGTCATATAGGGTAATAATTCCATATGGTATGCAGTAGGATTTCCATTGTATTAAACATAAGGGTTTAATTTTACACCCACTTTGCACAAATGCAAAGACTACAGCAAGTCCAAGGCAGAGGCTTTCAGTGCCTGTAATTCTCTCTCTGCTTTCTCTTCACATGAATTACACAGACATGGTGCCTTGCTTCCTACAATGAGTCCTTGTCACAGCCTTTTTTGTCTCCAATGTTTTATGATTTTTTTTTTTTTTTTCAGCTAGTGATACCTTTCCTGTACGGCTTGGCCTATAAGGATTTCTATCTACTAGGAGCTGATGTGGTCTCCATAACAAAATCCATGGTCTGAATTTTGCAGTTAGAGTCTACAATGTGTGAGAAGAGAAAATTGAGTGAGAGTTATTTATAAGGACAATAGCCAATGGAAAACCCACGTCTTCGTTACAAACTCTGCCTTTTCAGGGCTTAGGTACCTTATTCATCAGAAGGCACCTACTCCTGCCTGATATGCTCAACCCTCTCCTGAAGTGAGGCATGTAAATTGCTTTTCTGCAAAAAGACATCTGTGTCATTCTTTCTTTCAAGGACACAACTGGAAGCGATGTTACTCTTATATAGATATAATACCTAATCAGAGAAATTTGGCACTAAATAGTTCAGAGTTGACCATATTTTCCATATAGATTATGTAGTCATTTGACTAAATGTATAAATGTTGCCTAAAATTGAGGGGGAAAATTTTTGAGACAATATTATTATAGGTAGAGAGCAGTTCTTTAATGAAAGCTTTCTGATGCACACAGTATATAGGTGCGCACAGTGTGTAGTGTTCTTCCAAATTTATAGTACTACTTTATTATCTTATCTAATGGGTACATCCACCTGAGGACCTTTTGCCCCTGGTACCACCCTCAGAACAGCCCTGTTGGAGCACCTTCAAGGGTTCTTATTGTCTTATTTTATCTTGTTATTCCATTCCAGGTGCACGTGTCCCAAATATGATGTCCTTGCTGCTATCTTGCCTGTTGAAAAAACAGTTAAACAAATTTCAGGAATGTGGCACAAACTGTTAGGAACTGTTAGCTGCTACCTCAAGTATGAGAAACTATACAGCTATATAAAAATCTACAAATCTACAAAATATTAAAATCTACGAATATACAAAAATTCTAAAACATTGAAACAAACTTCAAAAAACAGATTAGCTCCCTGTTTCCTATGTGAAGGTGAGTCCTTTGAGTATCAGGACATATAGCAATATTCAGACTTTGCTACTTCCTGGATCCCAATTATTTTTGTTCATTAGAGCACAGGGAAAGAGATTCAAAAGAAAGCTCAAAGGAGGCAGTACCCTGGACCCTTACTGGTAATGGTTAGAGTGGCATCTGAAAGCTGATCTGGAATGCAGGGGGACTGACCCCTCAGTCCAATGATTCTAATCTCCTTCTCGGCCAAGCGTTTCAAAAGGAAGTGCTTTATTTTCTTACCTTCACCGGAGTCAAATATAGGCAAATAGGAATGATAGGAACATCCAGTCTTGGCTTTTTCTCATTGATGTATACACAGGTCTTCCAATGCAATGTTTTATACATGCAGCTGCATTAACAGTAAAGATTTCTCAACAGAGGATTCTGCCCAACCCTCGTCTCCCCAGACCAGGCTTATATGGAATTTCTGTTCACAGGTGCTGTGCAGAACATCCACAGGAGTTCCTTCCTATTTCTGGAAAATGTTGCATGTACCTCATAAGCTGCAGACACACAGATGTGCCAAGCATCTGATGGTGCACACTGAGCAGATGCAACCTGGCTTTGCAACCATACATCAGGCAGAAATCTTTCCTGAGTGTGAAAAAAACATCCCAGCTAACAGTTATCAGATGTCCAGAACTTGAGGATATATGAAAAAGGGACAAAATCCACCTTTGAAAAACCCAATTAAAAAAAAACCCCAAAACCCCAACTTAAAAAAACAAAATAAACACACACAGACACACACACAAAACCAAACCAAAAAACACAGCAAAAAACCCTACAGGAAAATAACACTGTTAACGTGCAAAAGTATGTCTCATTCAACTCTTTGTTTCTCAGGGTAAAGACATGTCTAAGAGCACAGAGAATCAGAAAACAGTAATATTCAGAAAATTCAGGATATGCTGAAAAGCACCAGATAGCAGAGAGGCCATCGTCTGTTTAATACTTAGAAATCCAATCACAAATATGTAGATGGGAGTTTTTAAAATATACAGCCACTAAGTTACTTTAACTAATTGCACAGTTCTTGCCCATGAAAAAATCACTCACTTAAGTTTACTATTAATCAGTCCCATCGGTTCTGATATTTTTCTTGAATCATCAAGAGCTTATGCATACCTTTTTTCTATTTCAATATCCAAAACGGAGTAACATTAATTAGATGGCATGAATATTTAAAAAATTCACAACAAACAATAAAAGTCCTTTAAGGAAATTATTATTAATTTCTTTTTAAACCATTATTTCTTCTCCCACTGAAGATGACACAGGTCAAGTACTGGATTATATTATCAGAATGTAAATAAGCTGAATTTGCTGAAAATGTTCTTGCCAAAGGGTGCTGAATAAGACAGTTTCTACAGAAAAGCGAGAGATCCCTTTAGGTTTTTTCCCAGTGGTACATTTGATTGCCATGGAAGAGGGACAACTTTTAAAGAAGATTTTAAAAATTCTCTCCGTGGCATTGTCATCTTTCCCAAGTCTACTTGATGGCTACCAAATAGAAACCTCAAGATAATACAGCCAACAGTAATATAAAATCTACTGTCTAACTGTTGGGAAAGGAGAAGTCCTAAAAAGGGCATAAGTGGGCAAACATCACAGGAGTTTCGGCTGAGAGTCAATATGACTATTGGACAATCATGAAAAATAATGAAAAAATTCTTTCTTGTTCCTTGACTCTTCAAATATTGATTATTCTTTGAGATATTCAGAACTTGTCTGTATATGACACCAAACAATATCTGTCCTTGAAGCTGGCCCTGACTTTGAATTTAGTCCTGCTTTGAGCAGGTGATTGGACAAGATGGCCTCATAAGTTTCGTTCCAAAGTAAGTTAAGCTATGATTCCATGGTTCTACTTAATGCCAGGAAAACCCTCCTCATGTCTCATCTGCAAACTAACATGCTGTGCAGAGCAGCATCCTATGAATATCAGCAAGGGTTTTCTAGCAATAAGAATGGTAAGACCAGGCTGTCTTATTTGAGCAATAAATAAGGCACACATGTGTTTGAATCAAATAGAAATAAGCAGCCTTTATTAAATATAGACTCTAGTTTTATTGGATATGTGTGCAAAATTGGCTCTACCTCATCAGTTTAATCACTAGCTTGATCTGGTGCTAGGAGCAGCAGATTGTATTCCTTGACTCAGTCTCTCAAGACTGAATACATCAATCAGTTCAAATTCATTTAGTTTAGGTTTGTTTCAAAATATTCCTAATATAGCTTTTGTAGGCTTAGCTATCCATCTTACAGTAATGTGTTCAGAAGTCAACATAGTAATAATTTTTAAATGTCTATTATGTAGGAAGTTTCAGTATTAATGATAGTAATTCCCAGATGATATAGATGTCTTACTGTAATTTCAGAAATACAGATATGCTGGTAATGTTTAGAACTTTCTGTTAACTCAGAAAGAAAAGATGTTGCATTTAACAGAAAATAAATTCTTGCCAGTGCTCTCAAAGCAAAAGATGTTTGTCACTTTGCAACAAAGGATGTATTTTCCAAGAGAGTAGAACATTACCTTTCTGTGATGGTTCCTTAGAGGTGACAACAACATGTTTTTAAATGAGTAAGTTTTTGTGAAGGTACTTATGACTGAACCTCAGCAACTAATAATTTTATAATTTTTATAACTTTTTTTCTTACCCTTTCTTTCCAGGTCAGAGTAAAGGTGCAAGGAATGACCTCCAAGTGCCATCAGGACCACACTACTACCTGGAGACCTCACAAACCCTTGGAATGGGTTGATGTCTTTATTGGCCTGTATTTTGCATGTTCAATTCTCCTGTGTGAATTTCTATACAGCACTACTACCTTCCAGAAACTGACATTTCATTCTTACATTTCAGAGCTAAAACATGCTGAATGAAATCAGCGAGACTCCTGCAAGTGGCAGGGAGACCCAATCCAGTAGATTGTATTCATTTAGTACTTCAGCATAAACACTCTAGTACATACTGATACACAATGTGTATGGATATACATGCTCAGATGGATATATAGGTAGATAGGTAGGTAGGTGAGTAGGTAGATCATAATGCTCAGTAAAACAGAACTGGGGTAAGGGCTGGATCACCATCTGTCATTTGCCCATAGCAAAGTCACTGAGGTTGAGGCAGCCCCAGACATTGTCTAAGGCCAGTCTGAACAACAGCATGTGCCGAGGATTCTTCCTAGCAGACATTTTGGCTGCTGAAATTTGGAGGGGACATTGGACAGAACATGCAGCTGTAGAAGACCAAACTGGTCATGCCATTTGATTTCAGGACCACAAAATGATCCTTGGGTGGTATTAGTCAATCATACAGATGTAACCAAGGAGACCAAATAAATATCACAACTCTTATTCTGACATAGACTTGTCCTGGGGTACTCAGGTTTGAAACCTGAAACTTAGGAGAACCCCTGTTTATTATGATAACATGTAAATTTTGGTATGGAAATACAAAAAATAAACAACTAACTGCTCTTTTTGTTTTCTTTTCAGTTAATTGAAGTGGCTTAAGTGCAGATAGGTTGTTTCAGAAATGGACAATGGTCAACTGGAAGATGCTTTACTGATCATTCTCCTGGGTGCCACCAGTCTTTTCTACCATTTTCTTCCTATTCCAACTTCTGGCACTGGGCTTGACATTTCACCTGAAAAATCTCATTTACTGAAGTTTCATCATTAGTAAAACTTCAGTGCTTTATTTTCAAAACATTCGGCATCCCCACACATGATCCTGTCAGGATTCTCTGAGTGTGGAGCTGGGATGCAGCTTCAGAGGACTGTCTATGTTAGGTCCAGTCCAGGAGAACAGAGGTACATGACTTCAGGGCTGCCAGAAACAGGCCAGCTTCTGTATAAGGAGACTTCAAATAACTGAGAAATAGACTGGTTAACAAGTGCTTTCAAATGGCTTTATGAAAAAAAACCAAACCAAACCAAACCAAATCAACAAACAAACACCATTCTAAATGCTTACTGCACATAGGAAAACATGGTATATACTAAAGAAAAAATTCTTGACTGGCCAACATGATATTGATCCCACAGGGAAGAGTAACAGCTAAAGCGAAAGCTATTACCTCAATTTAAAAAAACAAACCATTAACATTACTCTTACCTTAGTTCTTCACTTCTATTACATGAAGCTAGTTACCTGACTAAAAAAAATGCCAAAACAACAGAACACAAAACTAAACCAAAAAAAAGGGAAAAAAATTACAAAACAATATTTTTCCGATTAAAATCACTGTGGTTTACAAACTTATAATATATACAATCAGGAAATTAAACATGCCTTCATAAGATAGCTGATTGCCTCAGACAGAACATTCTAAATGAGAAATATTTAGAGATATCCTTGAAGGGGCAAAAGAAAACCAACAACTTCAGTGCAGTTATTTGGTAGCTCAATTCCAGTGACTCACAGGCAGTACCTGCTGCTTTCAGCCTTCAAGCATTACATCAAGCTGGATGGACCACAGTGAAAGTTATTACCCAGTCCTGATGTACTTAAACCCTTTTCTGAGACTGGAGATAACAGTCAATGCAATGTGTCATAAAATAAGCTAAATTACTATTCTATAAGCAGAATATGCTACAAACAATTCTATCTTTGTATTTGAATGATGAATCAAGGAAATGTAATATTATACCGTAGTTAATACTTACTATCTTCTGCAATAGGACTTAATTACTATGAAAATATGATCTACTACTGTGTTCAAACTCCATTTTATTAATTCTACTCTTCATTAAAAGGACATTACTTTCACCATTTTGCAACACAAAGTCTCTTACATGAAATCATCTCTAAACTGGTATTTTGAGACCATGAGGTCTGAGCTTAAAATGTAGATATATCAGTACATGTATACATATTTACCAGAAGATAGAGTCTGTTTATGTTGACCTGTCTTGTGAGGGAAGGCCACCTTTGGCCTTCCAAAACTATTTTGTTGTTACAGCACTAAATACAGAGCTGCCTGACATTGTGATAGTTAAAGTTGTAGAATTTTATGCTGTTGGAAGGATGGCTTTTCTTTTAATATTCTGCTTACTAAGGGAACTATAGCTTCTTCTTTCTCTATGAATCAGAGAGAAGATTTTAGAAATAGTAATATCACATGCTTCCAAAAGCCTTCTTACATTTTTTTGGCTAGTTCTTTAAGCTGCTGTGGACAAATACTGGCCAGGATACCAGGCTCATGGCTTGTGTGTAACTCTGTCCTGTGCAGCGCTATAGAAGTGTCACACCTTGGGGCTAGTTGCTCCAAAAGCCAACTGCTTTCCAGCCATGGTGGAAAGTTTGGGTCCTTGACATTTCCTCCTTCCCTTCCCTTCCCTTCCCTTCCCTTCCCTTCCCTTCCCTGCCTTTAGAGACCACGTGGCATAATCTGTGACATGCTTACAGACAGGCTGCAGGCTGTACCCTGTCAGCAAATGGAAGGGGTGCTGGGAATGACAGAATTAAACGCTCTCAAAAGAACTTTATTTCAGGAGTCAAATCCACTGACTAAAGCACAAATTTAGGTGACTGTTGTAAAATACAATAACCTCTTCCTTTGCCATATGCATGCAGACTGCACTGGTCTCCTGCAGGACCAGTAGGTCAAAATTAATCTCTGAAAGCAAGGGATTGCTACTGCACTGAGAAACTGAAGCCCAGTCCCATCACTGGTAAGAGTATACACTGGTCTGAGTTGGTAGTCAAAACTGTTTTCAGACTGTTAATCCTTTGCCTGCTTGTTTGAGCCAGAAGTGCCTCAAGGTCCATCTAGACTATTGACAGTAGCAGATCCATGTAGGTGTCAACCTCAAGTATCGTTGTCATGTTATTACGAAAGGCTACTGCCACAAAAATATTCTGCTTTTGACTCTTCAGGTAACTGAGAAAGAGCTCCCTGTGGCAATTTAAGTATTTCTATTTCAGCAGTAAACTAAAATGAGAACACTTTCCTTTCAATGTCCAGTTCCAGAGTATGTATCCAGACTCTAGTCTATTTGCCCACCACCTTGTTAAGAATCTTCATTATTGTGAGCTATATGAAATGCTGTCAGGGCATTCCCACATTTTCACTCCACAAAGAGCAAAAACCAAAGATGAGAACAAAATACCTGAAAGGCCAGAAGGCATGCTTACTTGTCTTATTTATTTGTTCTGCCAGGCCCAAACTGAAAAGCTCATTTGTTTTCCAAATTTCCTTTGATTCAGAACTTCAGAAGACAACAAACGTATCTTCAGTGTGAGAGCAAGGGAGCTTGTGATGACGTCCTCTAGTCAATGCCTTGATCAGAGCTAGTGTCCTTCAGCTGCCTCTGGTCAGGCTATGGATACCTCTTCCAGGCTCATTTCCATCTGCTAGGATTTCCAGCTACTTCACCGCTGCTCATCCTCAACCAAAAAGCCCTGGTGAAATGATGCTTCCCAGTGCTTGTGATTACTCTGTAGCATTTGTTATTGAATTACTTAATTCTGCTCAATCATCCTCCCTCTGGATAAATTTCTCCATCGAATCTCAGAATTGTATAGGTTGGAACACATGGTGACCTTTCTCTGTGGTATTCGGTAAGTTTTGGACATCTGGGAGGCAATAGATTTTCTGCAGCCCCATCTTCTACTGGAGAGGAACCCAGAAAGTACAAGGTTCATGATACTTATTGTCCTCTCTCTTGAACATCAAAGCTTAGGGTCAAAGGTGTCCCTTCTTACCAGAGAGAAAGCAGATGCTGGCTAACATGGTGAAGAGTTCACAATGGAGTGCAGATGTACAGTGACAGCTCATGTGCACATCCTCTTAACTATGCATAAGACTGCCATTACAATCCAATAGCATTATAATTCTGCTGAACAGTCTTCAACACCTCCTTGAATAAGGACGCTAATGTGTCTCTGCCCCAACCTCTCACCATCCTGCTAGAACAACATGCTTAGGTCACCAGGCTTAGATGTGTGTCTCTTGACTGTCTAGAGAGGCTCTGTTTTGGCTCACACTCTTCCACTCAAAAGGTCAAAAGGCAAAGCCACCAAAACTCTTTCATACTGGCAAGTAGGATTGCCCAAGGTTCACCAAGGAGCAGAGACCCCATGCCTGGCATGGAAGACTGCAGCATAGAAGATTGTCAGCAGGAAAATGATGATGTCTGACAGCCTGGTACCTGTAGTTTAATCCTGGCTGACAACTAAGTTACCCACACACTTTCTTCCACCTGGTGGGATGAGTGAGACTATCTGAAGAATAAGAAGGAGAAAGTTTAATAGGTAAAACAAAAGCTGTTCATGCAAGCAAAACAAAACAAGGAATTTACTCACCACTTTCCATGTGCAGGCAGATGTTCATTCATCCTCAGAAAAATATGGGTCCATCACATATAACAGTCACTCCAAATGTGCCCCCTTTCCTCCTTTCCCCAGCTTGACATGCTCAGCACAATGCCATATGGTATGGGTTACCTCTGTGGTCAGCTGGGATCATCTGTCCCAGAAGCATCCCCTCCCAACTTCTGCACCAGCAGCCTTCCTGCTGGTGGGGTGGGGTGAGACACAGAAAAGACCTTGATGCCATGTACGTGCTGCTCAACAATAGCCAAAAGACTTTGCACCACAAATCCAAAACATAGGCCTGTGCCAGTTACCATGAAGAAAACTAACTCCATCCCAGACAAATCCAGCACACTGCTTCAGCCTTGATGCTGGCAATGGAGGACCTTTAAAGGGTCATGACAAACTATTGCTAAAAAGAAGTGGAAGATACCTAGCTTATAAAATATTCAGTTCAGGTCCAAGCATGTATGGAAATGATGGAATCCTGTTGCTGAAAGGTGATGTCTGTTGGAGAGATGGAATGCCTTCCAGGAGAAGCTACTGGTTGGCTGCAAGCCTAGCTGTACTCATGATATACACGAATTTTACAGTGTTCAACTGTAATACGCACTTATGAGAACTTGCCCAAACAAGTTGACCACCATGCAGACAGTTCCAGTGCTCCACAGTTATTATTGGTACATGAATCCTGGAAAGTTTCTACTTCCTTACCTGCATTAAAAATTGTGAAACACTTAAAAAACCCACAGTTTGGTTGTATAGCAGTGAAGTAACTAAGGTGTGTGTATTTTAACTAAATTTACGCATATTAAGGTTAAAATGCATGATGGATCAAGAGGTCACCTTGATGAGAGGTAAGAGGTACCAGCTTTCATTAAAGAATTGACTTCATATCACTTTTCAGAATGAAAAGGATTTATTTTATCACAAGACATTACATTTACTTTTTTTTTTGGTAGTGGTGTTTCAGACAAATTATTTTTTCAGTGAAGAACAAATAAAATTTTTCCTACATTTTCCAATAAATGTTTAAAATAAGACTGAGTTACTTAATTAGACATAATTGCCTATTACAGACATCAGTCCAGGTTCATATAATTTGATTGCTTCATCCAGAAAAGCAATTCAAAAATCAAGACGGTACATTTTGATTCTCTCTATTATTGGTAACAAGACCTGGCTTACTTACATGATTCCAGAAATTCTCTTCCATTTCTGCTATGACAGAGATTTATTGACCTTGTTGAAAATATGTACACTTGCAGCAAACATACTAAGACTGACTCTTCACTGACTCAAACTAGTATAAATCAAGAGTAATTTTGCTGAGAACAATGGATCAATGGACTTAAAATAATGGTAAGCTAATATAAACATCTCCTGTCTGTCAGATTTCATTTTGTTTTTAAGCATAAGTGACTATAAGAATGTCCCTATGAAAGCCCAGTGAAGTATTAAAATGGTCTAATGCCACAGCAACCTTACTGCTCAAATAATGAGCAACTGGAGCTGTGTCATATCCATGTCTTTCATATTAGTCTAACCATGTAGTATCAGAGTGTTATCTTTTTCAGGGGTTGAAAAAGACCTTTGTTTTCCTGTGCAAATATAAAGAATCTGAATCTATTTATTTCAAAAAAAGGTTTAGAATAAAAGTTCAAACTAATTCTAGATTATTGTGTATTAAAATGTGTTTAACCTTACTTATTCCCATATTTCCATTTCTGTGCCAAGAAGTAGGAATGATACCATCTGACACTGGAAGCCCATTGCTTTTTCAGAGGAAATTCTAGATGAAAATACAGTCATAAATTTAGTTTTCTGTGACATTCATTTTAGTCAGATTGTTAAAGGTCATCACGAAGACCTACAATTTTTCAGGCACTTTTGACAGCCTCTTAAAATTGTCAACATGTCAACATTCATTTATTGGTTACAATGAGGTGTAGATATGATATAATGAAATGTATCAAAATTTTATAAACCTTGAACATGTTAATGAAGTAATCAAATTTCCACAGAGTTATAGAAACCCTTGCTAAAATATATTTGTAGTAAATCCAACTCTGAATCCTATGTGGCCTGGTAATTTGAGACTTCGGTGAGTTTGGCAACATTTCTGCAAGTGATGCATTAAAGACAGTTGAATTGTATGGGTTTTAACAAATCAAAAAGATACATATATTCAAGAAATATTTTTATTTAATAGAATTCAATCACAATATAAAATTCTCCTACAATACCTAGACATTCTGTTTGCCAGATCCTCTGAACCCCAGCATCCTAGTTACAGTGGCTGAGACCAGTTTATTACTGTGTGGGTGTAACAAAACCAGTGTATTCTACACCCTCTGTGTCATTTCTGGTGAACTGTTAAAAATTAATCTTTTGCAGCAGCTGCCCAGGGCTTACCTGACACCTTAGTCTAAAATCTGGATGTTAAAGAACCCTGTGAGATAGGGAAGTGTTCCTGTCTTCACACCACTCAGCTGTGATAGCTCCCCTCCGGGGAGGCATCAGCGCCTTCACACCCAGCCTGAGGGGTCACCTCTGCTAATGGGCCATTAGGGACTGGCACAATAGGCAGATGCAACAACCTAGACCATCATTCCAGAGTTAAATCACCCACTGTGAAACTCCCCACTCTGGGGGGAGGTACTGGGCATTCCCACCTGAACCTGAGCATATATAATCATCAGGTTTGGGGACTTCTGGTACCAGTGGCTGGATCCAGAGGAGGACCAGAACTTCAACAATATAGCGACTGCCACGCTCAACAAGACTGCAACTATCATCCTCACCAGTCAAGGTTTCTTTTCTTGTTACCTTGCCCTCAGGGGGCCCACGTGGTGCTCAGCACAGGGGCTACCAAACATCATTCTGTTCATGCCCAAGGGTGTTGGGTTATACATCTGGTTTTGTGGGTCAAACCCGATTTTTCTCTGTATCATTGTATTTATTGTAAACTTTTCAGCAAATTGTAACTCTGACTTAAAATGTCTCTTGAGTCAGGTTCATTTCTCCTACTGGTTTACCTTTAAACCAGCACACCAAGTTATTCCTGGACATCTGAATCAAGGGACAAAGGGCTTTATCCCACACCAGTGAAGACTGTACCATGAGCTCTAACTTGTTAAAGACTTCTGGTACCTGCCTTCTATTATCAACTCTGTCATTCTATGTTCAGTTTTAAGCAACTACTCTTCTGTCCTCATCTGACCTTCTCCCAGAATCCCTGAAGACTGGCTGTTTTTAATGACTGTGAAAGAATCTCCTTAATCCACTTGCTTTGCTTTTCCCTTCTCTATAAAAAGCAAAAGATTCTTGCTTCCTTTATAAAGATTTTAACATCCGTGAATAGTTCTTCTATGTGTTACTGCTGGGAATAGTGGGAACACACTAAATATTTATCCACGTCTGTGGGGTTGTTAAATCAAATTCTACTCCCATCTGACCTAATCCAGACTATGCGTTTACTAATTCAGGGTTTGTATTTCCTCTTACAAAACAGGACCAAGACCTTCTATTCAGTCTAAGATTCATTTCTCTCTTCTCACTTCTGATGCTTCTCTCTCTCATCTTCAAGTTCTAGATTAAGAAATGCAACAATATCAGATACAATTTCTTACTTTTGGAGTGTCCTATTTACTGGGTATTTTTAAAGTTTCTTTAAATATGTCATTAAAAACAAATCCTTCTGTAATAGTTTTGATTGGCTCCCAGCCAAGCCCACACCACAACCACACAGCCTTCCCCCCTCCCCCACCACAGAAAGGGAGAAAGTGGGAAAAAAAACGGTAGCAGGGGAAAATTGCAGCAAAAAATATATTTCTACATATATATATATACTTATATAGTATTAAACACTATATACATATGAGTAGGAACCCCAAGGAATCCAAATCAATCCCAACAGGGAAAAGGGGAAAAAGGGAAGGGGAAAAAAGGATAAAAAAGGGGCAAAAATGCAACAGATAAACACAATCAGAACTCAGGGGTTAGCTTAACAAAATAACTAATGACAGAAAATTTCACCAAACATCCCTTAAGAACAGCAGGTTCCTTCC
>VWZG01009364.1:54435-68619 GCA_013396735.1 Grallaria varia | reverse complement strand
TGGAAATTCTGAAGAAATTTAGTGTGAATTTTTCAAGATTCAGTGACTGACTCCTTCTAAAATACTAGAGCTCTTTCAATCTCCAAGGCAGCACAGCTCAATGCTGTGGCTATAAAAGCAAAAAACATATTAAATTTTTACTCACTACTGTTGGTTGTCCCCTTGGCCTTCTTTAATGCATGTACAAGAATAAGAAGCAATGGAGACAAGTGCTTAATGAATGTTATCAGGTTTTCAATACTGACTTTATGCAAGAGATGGTTCTCAGGCAAAACAGGAACACTGAACTATTCAAGAAATCACCATCATTTATGAAAAATTTCAACCATTACCTACTTAGGTGGATAGTGATTAGTTTATAGCCAAGGCCAGTAGGATTGTTCTGCTCCTGATGGATATTTATAACACAGCATGCTGTTGTGACACTCCTTTATTTAAAATGCTGCATATAATGTATTATGGTACGAGCAAACAAGCTGGTGCAATCTCCCCTACCACCGGCCAAAGCTGTCCTCTCAGTTCATTGCTGACATTCATGCATTGCTAATCCTGGACATTTAGGAAGAATATTTTAACTGCAATACTATCAAATGCAAGTAAGGTTCAGGTCAGAATAACATAACCCAATAAAGAATAGGATGAAATCTCAGCAGATGAATGAGCACAAGGGACAGAACAAGGCCTCATATGTTATCAGTGTAGCATGTAGCCTGAAATCAAACAATTCTCTCTGGGAATCAACTTTAACATTGCAAAGAAAATTGTTAGCTTTGACACAAGGGAATTGTTTTACAAACAGACCAGAATATTTTTTTTAAATTTATTTTCCCTTTCCGTTCTTTTGCTTTGCGGTTCCAGTCAACGTGCAGACAATAAGACATGATTGACAACTTCCTAGTGAGGCTGTGTTTCAAAGATCAGGCAGATTTCTAGGGCCTTCACTGGACTAGCTCTCTGGGGAGAGACCATGATATAGGGAAGGACAGGTCAGTATCTCCAGGAGGCAATCCTTCTGCAAGACTGAATCTGTATAATAAGAAGCAACAGGATGCAACAGGGGAACCAAACAGCAAAGCAAAGAAAAGAGATGGAGGGGAAATAAAATTAAATGAAAGCAAAAATATAGTAACACAGGCCAGGCTGTGATAAAGGAAAAAAAGAGGAGCTGGGGGAAAAAAGCTAGAAAGAAAAGAATGTCTGTTCCTTTAAAACTCAAAAAATCAGAAGAGAAGGGATGAAAGGTGAAAGATACTGCAATTTTTCAGGTTCAATTTTTCATTTGTTATTCTTTTGGACAAGCTGTTCCTGTTCTATATAATTTAATAATAATCTATGAATGAAGTAGGACTTGCCACCTTAGATACATTATACCAAAAAAAAGGAAGAAAAAGATAGCTGAACAACAGGTTGTTTGCATCAATATCTGCAATTCAAATAGGAGAAAAATCATGCAAACCCCTTTCATGAAACAGCAAATCTTTGCAGGTTTGGAAAAAAGGGGTCTCATAACAAGGCCACTGGAACGGGCAGAAAGGTTTTCATGTTCAGACTAAGATTTAGGAAATACATCTGGCCTCTGTCTCAAATGTTCAGCTTGGGTTAGAGGCATTCTCAGTTCCTGGTTTCACACCATTCTCAGTTCTTCAACACTGCCTTCCTCTCACCACTTTCCTCATTTGTGTAATTGATCTGTAAGCCCTTTGGGAACTGACAGACTCTTGCTACGAGTATGAACTGCTGACAGCTTTTTAGCTCTCAGTCAAGTGTTAGCTGCTGCCTCTTCAAAAACTCGTAATTCACATAAAAATTACTTTTGATTTTCTCTGCTCAGCATGTTGTGCCATGCACCTGGCAATGGCCCGTGGACTGGTACTATGATTCAGTGTGTGTGTGTAGTACCGTGTCCACGCTGTCACCAACCAATTATATGCAAATATATATGTTGCCAGCCTATCTCCTGTGTGCTGACCAGCTGCATCGTGTCTCCTCGCTGAATGCTGCTGGGGATCCTGGCTCTCCCCCTCCCTCATGTGCTGGGGGCAGACCCGAGCTGCTGCAGCCAGCTGCAAGTTAGGGCAGGGATGCTGTAACTGCACAGGGGTGTGCCACCAGGAGGAGACACAGTTCCCTCCTGTGTGGCAAGTTTCCGCATGCCTGACCTCCCATATCATGGCATCGTGGCTATGGGCTAACTAAGGAATGCAGAAAGAAATATCCCAGGCGCTATAATTTACAAGAAACCCTCTCTCTCCTGTACTTTCACAACAACAATTTCTTTGGCATTAGTACCATGAGAAGTAAGTGTTGTTGCCATTTACAAAACATAACCCAAATCATAAATTTATAGAATATTCTGGGTTGGAAGGAACCCACTAGGATCATTAAGTCCAACTCTTAGCCCTACACAGGGCATCCCAAGACTCACACCATGTGCCTAAGAATTTTGTCCAAACACTTCTTGAACTCAGACAGGCTTGGTGCTGTGACCACTTCCCTGGGGAGGCTGTTCCAGTGCCCAATCACCCCCTAATATCCAACCTAAACCTACCCTGACTCAGTTTCATGTCATTGCCTCAAGACTTGTCACTGGTCACGAGAATGAAGAGATCACTACCTGCCCCTCAGCTTCCCCTTGTGAGGATGTTGAAGACCTCTCCCCTCAGTTCACTCTTCTCCACACTGAACAGATCAAGTGACAGACATTCCTCATGCAGCTTCCCCTGCAGACCCTTCATGATCCTCATGAACTCTAAGAAGCTTAATGTCTTTTTTACATTGTGCTCAAAATTATACACAGTACTGAAGACTGGGACAATCAGCATATTTCTGAAGTTTTCTGAGTTTGGTGTTTACTTCCACCAATGTGGCATGCAATGCTATGAGCGCATTTTTATTAACATCAACCACATGTACTCTGATGTTTCTTATTTTTGTGACTCTGATCCTAAGAGAGACTGAAAGCTGTGCTGGACTTAGGAGCACACTTAAAGGAAAAATGAGGAATGCAATATTTATTTTTTTGTTTAGATTGAAAATACTTTTCATTGTTTCTTCCTGTATTGGCTTCAGCAAAAAAGCCCCTGGAAGGGGCTTATCAACCTCAGAGACCATAGCCATCCATGTACGATATGCCATCATCATTCTCTTTCTATTAAAACCACTACAACTTACACACTGGACCCAGCTACTACTATGTCTTTGTTGGGAACCATGAATGTGGTGGCCTCAGAGTCTTACCAAGAAGTCTGCTTCTGTTGATAAGCAATTATCACTGGGATGAAAGAAGGGAAGATAAGACAGAAAGACAGTGCCATTCACATCAGTGTTATCAAGTATGTCAGGGTAGTTACTTCTGAGGAGTAAACACATGAGAAGTTAAATTGCTTAAAAATATTTATCTAATATAATGAGGGGTCTGGATGCAAATTAAATACATCCACAAAGAAAGGAATCCATTAGCACACTTTCATGAGCTTTAATAACAAAATTCCTCTGGACTTGCTAAAAGCAGTGTCAAGCTCTAGATTTTAAAATTGGGCTGAAGTAGCAGCAGTCTGAGCATGAGACAGAAGGCTAACAAAAAGAATGGACAGAGAAAAAAGGATGCGAAAATTAAACCCATGAGCATGAGAAAAAGAAATCACACAAAATTAAATATTTTTACAGCTAATATTTAGAAAAGAACGCTGACCTAGTAAGTCTATAGAATTGGATTCAGAAATTTGGATTTTATCAAAGCCATGACAACCAGTACAAAAATGTCAATTTGAAAAGCTCAGAAAGATTTTCAAGATGAAATTTAAATGTACAGTTAATGTATGAGAATTTTCATTAATGCACTAATACATTTATACTAATGTATTAGTGTATACTTACTTTCTTCCTGTTTAAAGTACTTCACTTTCCTGTGTGTATTTCATAAATTCCTCCACTGACAACTCACAGTATCTCTACATGCAATATATGACCACATTCTATCTCAAAACTCTGGTCTCTTCAGATTGAAAATACCTATGCCTAATTATAAACATCAGCCTCTGACACTAAATAAATGGGGCAAAAAAACCAAAATGCCAGAAAGTGTTTTCCTATAGGTATCTTGAGAGCTGAAGAAGTTCTAGAAAGTTGTTCTGCTATGACATCACACTCCTTCTCCTGAGTTAAAACATTAAACATCAACACAATTTAGGCACCAACAGTACCTCTAGCTATCTGGAGTAATAGGTGGACTCAGTGTCCTGCTGGTAAAAGTGGTGAAAATAAAAAAAATCCACATCTGCTTATTTGCATTTACAGCAGTGCTACAAAACTTCACTGCAGCCATCTACTTCATTGAGAGAGCCCTTTCAGTAAGAATATTGTGCTTAGTTTGGAAAATTGATTATACCTTTGATTGCAGTTAATGATTTGGTATCATTAGCTAAATGTTTCTTCTCAAGATGTACTTCCAGAAAATCTGCAGCTCAGGCAGCAGTTTCTTATATGCAAGGTCAGCAGAACTGAACAACCACAGGCATATGTAAGGACATTTGAGCAAGGTAAGCCAACATCCCAGTAACCAGTATCACTGTGGCTGTCACATATGATGGGCTTAGCTTTAGTAACATGCCTTTTAATACAAATCTATTTCTATGTCACTTTTATTACTTCAGTTTATTTAGTTTTGTATGACAAGAACAATAGAAATAAGTCAAGAGAAGGTGTTTTTAGATCTACTCTATCTATCTATCTATCTATCTATCTATCTATCTATCTATCTATCTATCTATCTATCTATCTATCTATCTATCTATCTATCTATCTAACTATTGGAATGCCTGCTTTATCTATTCACTTGAGGCTGTCATCTGTTTAATAATTCTCTGAATTTCTGTCTTGAGCTTTGCAAAATTCATCATTTTCAAAATGGTTAAGTATCTTTAGTCTAATTTGATGTGAACACAAGACAGATCTTTTGTGGTAGCAGAATTTTTCCCACGCCATCTTCAGATTAGAAAAGATCATGGGGCTATAATTACCTAGCAGGTAACTGTGATATTATGAAAAAGGCTTTCTTGGTGAATCTCTACTTCTGCAATGGACACAAAACCTCAAAATGAAAAATGAGGAATGTACTTCACTGTAATGTTTGAAATATCAGCCAAGGTTCCATACTATGCAGATGTCTCTTAGCAGATTAAATGCACAAGATTATTTGTTATAATCTCACTAACCGTCTACCAGTTTTAATTGGACTGACAAGAGCTTACCATATTACTACTTTAATGTTTTCTTCCCACCCCTTCTTTTATGCTCTCATATGCCCTTTGTGCTACTCTGCAAATAAAGAATGCTGCTGTGGTCGGAGCCCATACTGCAGATGCCAGGCTGCAGATATCTGCATACGCTGATTGCGGATACAAAGGAATGTATCCCCAGCTCATGTGAAAAGATTGAAACCCATTGCATCCTAGAGATCAGTGCTGTTTATCCCAGCTAAGAAATCTGCATCTCTGTCACCTACTATCACAACAAAGCACAGTAAATCAATATGCTCTATTTTATAAAAGAAATAATTTCACCTTGGAGGGATTCAAAAGTCTAAAGAAAATACCACCCTATTATTGCGCTTTAACATCACAAAATAAAATCTCGTTCGATTTACAGCTGGTATCTTAATGTCATTGTAACCAATATATTCATGTCAGCAATCAGCTCCACAAATATTTTTGTTTTTAATAGGTATAATTTCCATGAATCACTAATGGAATCAGTAGGGGGACATAATATGTATGTAAAAAAATGAGGTGGTGCCCTTCAGAATCCTGGAGTGATTTCATCAGCACAAACCAGTCTGTTTCCTTACTCTGCAAAGCCAGGGGTTTTTCTCTCAAGCAGAAATCTCATAGCAATCTGTAATGCATCTTTGGGAGGCCACACTTTTCTTGATTAATTTTTTTTAAGCATTATTTAATAACTGCCCCCCCCCAAAAAAAAGCCCAGAAACACCAAAACCCCAACTGTATTAGCAAAGATAAAATGTAGGTGTATGGAAATAAAGCTGTTTCTTAGCCTAGAAAAATATCAAGCAGTTTGGCTAATACAGCTATTTCCCCCTCACAATTTAATACAGACTAGTTGGGTGTAAATGCTTAGGTCCTATGTTGGCTCTAGAGGACTGAATAATTAGAAAGAGAATTAGTTCATTAATGCTCTCAGTACTTCATCACAAAGAGAAAGGGATAGGAATAATTCAGTCATAGTAGAGCTTAGTTTCAGTGATGAACTGTAAGCAATATTCAGTACTTTGATTTTAGTAGAGACCCATATTGACTTTCATTGGCTCTGGATCAAGGACTACACTGAGCCTCTTCGCGTCCAGTGTTTGTAGACCACATTCTCTCTGTGAGGCATAAATGTTGCCTCATAAACATTTAAAAGGGCTTATCACTGTCTAGTGATAACTGCAGGTAATGGACAACCTTTTCTTTTCCCTGAATACTCATAAGGAGAGAATCAGCAGTAAACTCTAGCTTTTAATTATCCATATCTTTCCATCCTGTTTCCTGCCACCCATAAAAAACTCCTCCCTAATAACTGACACTGCCAAAGAACTGCCTTGTGTGTTACTTGGAAATTTTCAACAATCTATTTGAGGAAGAAGAGTATTTATCAATACTTATTTTCCCAGCTGGCAGCACCTCTGCTTTGTGAAGGACATTTATTAGTCCATAAGGATTCCCTGTGACACTTGGCACATACTGAAAAAGACAAGGTTTTATCAGTGTCATTTCTATTAAAAGGGCAACACTACACATTCACACATTGACGGCACTGTGGTGCATAAGGTGGAACAGCATACCCAACACAAAAAGCTTTTGTATCAGCTATGGCTTTATCTTGCTGGTTTGCATCCAGCACCTGGCCTAGAGCAGGTTCACAAGAGGATCTCGCTGCTGGCTTCTCAGACTGTACATCTTGCAGCAGCTTCAAGAAAACAGTATGTGGATGGAAACAAGAAATTGTTTTTCCCATAATATTGTCGTTGGCTTTGTAGTTTGTTTCAAGGCATCTTTCTTACCACATTACAAAGAGTTCCACATGATGTGTGTCTCTATTATGGCATAGTTAATGGCTGGCCTCTCATCCCTGGTAATTGGTACAATCACTAGTCACACATGACATCTGGAGCACGCACATGCTCTTCAAAACATCATTCTTCCATTGTGAGTTCCCTTGTGCTAAGTGTGCCACTGTTAGTCAAAATAATTCTCAAATATGCTCCCTTTTAAGTGCACAATGAAGTTACTACTTTTCAATTAGGTAGATAGGTTAAAGACAACTTCTGAGGCCCTGCAAACTCACATGCTGAGTGCCAGTGAAACACGGGCAAGAGAAGTCTGAAACCATCTTTTTGTGCAACAGCAAAAGAAAGACACATTGTACATGACACTTAACATGGCATGGACTGGTGAGCATGCACAGACTGTACAGCATACACAGATAAGAATCAGCTGGAGGAAAGGAAAAACTGCAAAGTGGAATTAACTATGGGAATTGATTTATTAAAAAAAAAAAAAAAAGAGAGAAAAAGGTATTTAGCACTGACAAAGTAAACACTCAGAACGTCCCTAAGGTTCTTGGAAAAGAAAGGACCCCTCACACTCTTCTCCTGCTCCAGCATAGGGTCCCTCCCACAGGACACAGTCCTCCATGAACTTCTTCAATGAGAATCCTTCCCATGGGTCTGTCCCATGGGGTCCAGTCCTTCAGGAGCAGACTGCACAAGTGTGGTTCCGTGCAGGATCACGTATCCTGATGAAAAACCTACTCCCACATGGAATCCTCTCTCCATAGGACCACTGGTCCTGCCAGGAAGCTGCTCCAGTACATGCTTTCCACAGGGTCACTGCTTCCTTCAGACACGTACCTGCTCCAGTGTGGGAGTCCTCTGTGGGCTGCAGGTGGACCTCTGCTTTGCCATGAACCTCCATGGGCTGCAGGGGGACAACCTGCCTCATTTTGGTCTGTGTTTGCAGGGGAATCTCTGCTCTGGTGCCAGGAGCCCTTCCTAGCCCTTCTTCACTGGTCTTGGTGTCTGCAAAGCTTTTCCTCTCACATGTTCTCACTCCTCTTCTGGATGAAGTTGCTGGGGTCTTTCTTTCCCCCCTTCTATAATACATTATCCTGGTGGCAATACCTTGGGTGGCAGTAGGTCTGGCTTGGAGCCATCTGGCACTGGCTCCATTGGACACAGGGGAAACTTCTAGGAGCCCCTCAAAGAAGCTGTCACCCCTGTAGCCCATCCCATTAACCAGATCTTGCCATACAAAACCAATAAAGCCATGTAAGCAGAAAGCTGGTGAATGTCATAATTGTTTTCCAGGGCAGAAGATCTGATAAATTAGCAGGTGGTATTCTACAGCAGGCTCAGCTCAGTAGCCATTTAAAGGCATGTCTGCATCACAACAAATGAACAGCAATTAGAAGGACCTTTTCCACTGATAGAAGTTATTTTGCGTAGTTGTTCTTTTTGTGATAGCAGCATAGAAGAAAAACAAGATGTCTGAAGTAACTGCAATAGCATTTTAAAGCTCGTTTCACCACAGCTTTCTGAATGTGATCTTCCATTTTACTAAAGTGAAGATGAATAGGATTATTAGCTCTCTAGGCCAATCCGTCACTGATACCTGTGGAGTTATCCCAGAAATTAACTTGGTGCCTGAAATTAGTCATAAATGAAAGACTTATTCAAGTAAATAAATAATGTATTGTAAACACACTACTTTCTAAAGCAAATAATTTACAAGAAATCTGCTACTAAGAGATTCAGATTGCAAGGCTACTTGAAAACTTTGTACAAATATGTATTCCCAATGTGCAGGTATTTTAAGGAAGACTCATTAAATCAGGAATTGAGTTCAAGCACAGCTATTGTACTGCATTAAATGAATGAGATGGGAATAAAAAAGGTGAAATTGGAACACCCATAAGACAACTATTCTGTACAAACAGAGTTTTAAAACATGACAGGTGGGTGGAAGACAGAACACATAATGAAATCACATTAGAGGGCTTGTTTGTGCTTGCTATAAAGAATATAAAATCCATATTATATGAATGAAAATTATTAGCTTGCGGAAATAACAAAGGAGCACAATTATGAGTTTCTGTTAGCTGCTGTACACAGTTAAAAAGCTCATGAGTGTCTGGCCCATGAGCATGTAAGACTGGTGTGGTAAGTTGACTTTGGCTGGATGCCAGGTACCCGCTAAAGCTGCTCTATCTCTGCCCTCCTCAGCTAAACAAGGGAGAGAAAGTATAACAAAAGCTCATGGGTTGAGATAAGGACACACGGAGGATCACTCGCCAGTTACTGTCATAGACACAACAGACTCCACTGGGGGAAATTAGTTCAATTTCTTCCCAATCAATGTGTTCTCCTCACCAGTGGCACAGTGGCACAAGGAACGGGGCTGTGGCCAGTTTATCACGTTGGCTCTGATGCTTCTACCCAATCAGTGGAAGGACTCATTGCACTCCTTCCTTGCTCCAGGGTGGAGTCTCTCCCACAACAGTCCTTTCCAAACTGCTCCAATGCTGGTCCTTTCCATGGACTGCAGTTCTTTACTATCTGCTCCATCATGGGGCCACAGTGCAGTTCTTCAGGAAGAGACTGCACAAGTGTGGGTTCCTTGTGGGATCACAAATCATGCCAGAAAACTTGCTCCTGTGTGGGCTTGTCCTTCCATGGGGCCTTTGGTCCTGCCAGGAGCCTGTTCCAGTGCAGGCTTCCCACGGGGCCACAGTCTCCTTTAAGCCTCCACTTGCCACAAAATGGGGTCTTCTGTGGGCTGCAGGTGGATCTCTGCTCCACCTTGGGCCTCCATGGCTGCAGTGAGACAGCCTGCTTCACCACAGTCTTCACCACAGCTTACAAGGGAATTTCGGCTCTGGTGCCTGGAGCAGCTCCTCCCATTCCTTCTTCATTGGTTTTGGTGTTTGCAGGGCTGTTCCTCTCACATATTCTCGCTCCTCTCTTCTCTCACTGCAATTCTTGTTGTACAGTAATTTTTTCCCCTCTCTTCAGTAAGTTATCATATTTAATGATATGGGCTTGGCCTTGACTAGCCAACGCATTACAGACAGTCCTCCAAGAAAAGCAGAAACGTGATAATAAAATAGATAAAAGAAAAAATGTGATAAGAAATTCCTAGATTTTTACTTAAATGTGTAAAACAGCTGACACAAAGGGAGAGATGGTTAGTTTTGTTGTATTAATTTTAGCTTGTGTACTTTGGAAGAAACATTACTAACAGGTTGTTTTTTGCAATATGATTATTTTGGAAATCATATATACAAACTGGAATAGCACAATGGATGTAGACAGGATTGAATACAACAGGTGAGAAAAAAGAATCAGTGACAAAGTGAAGAGTACTAGAATTGTTAGCATAAATTTTAACAAAATTAGAATAATCTACAATTTTGCTCAAAAGAAATGTAGAACTGAACCTTACAAAATGTAATAATTCTAACAGTAAAGTACATTTACTTTATTTTTAAATAGTCAATGTTTACTAAAATATTTTACAACTTTTATTTGTCAGATTTCTGCTGCAGGAATGTGTTTCTTGAGAAATGGATGGCTATAGGTAATTGGTTCTCTGAGAACTGATGTAGCAGGAAAGGATTCTGAACAAGGTCACAGAAAGAAAATGTTTTTATTCTGAGTGAAAAGAAATATAATGTGAAGTGTTATGGCCTGTCTGGGACATATCCTGAAACACTGTACATATTGTGCATAAAAAGGAGCAAGGCTAAAAGATTTCTTTCCTTCTAGCGAATAGAACTCGAGATGCAGTCAGGAAACTCTTGCAAAAGCTTACTGAAGAAAAAAGAAACTACTAGTAAACAGAAACTTGCTTTGTAATATTTTTTCTTTATTATTTTCTATTCTTACTTCTTGGATAGGTGCTTTACTAAGTGATGTGCCCATGGGTGCATATGCAAGTAAAAAATATCAAAATCTACCTTATGTTTTATTTATTTATTTTTTTGTTTGCTTGTTTTTCAGAATGTATTCAGCAAATGTAGCTNAGTGGGAATAGAGAAGGTACTAAAGCTCTGTTGGTGACCGAAAGCCAGAGATCAGCAGAATACTGATTAGGAACCGAATAAATGTGGAATGTAACAGTTAACTTTAGAAAGAAGAAAGTACAGAGATGTTGCAAAGACAGAAGAATATTTAAGCTGTGCTTTCAGTAAAGCACAGAAGTAGCATAAAAGTCCAATCAACATCACAAATATGNAGAAGATGAATTTTTGAACTCTCAGTGCTCCTTTTAAGGCACTGTTCCATCAAGACTTATTGTCCCAGCTGTAATTAAAATAATTACAGAGCAATTACAGTCTAATGAGGAAGAATGGTGCAATCTACTCAAAATGAGTAAGAGAGAGAAAGTAGTATTCCTTGGGACTGATAAAGCCATCTTATATGATTTCTACCAACCTGGAAAGACAGCAAGAAATCTAATGTGTTTGGCAGCTAAAAGCATCAGCCAATGCTAAACATATTCCTTACACATGGAGACAGATAATTCCTGCTTCAAANTCTACAGTTTCTCAGCTGATAACACCTGAAAACTCAAGTGCCAGAACTGAAGGAGTGCTGTAAAGTTATGAAATATCCTAGCAACACCGCTATGTTAATTCTTTAATTAATTAAATAATTGTATTGTCATGATTTAATAAAGGTAAGTGTTGTAGAGTGTAAGAAGGCAGTAATAGAAATGACAGTGGAGGTTTCTTTTGTAAACTAATGGCATGTACTAATACATCAGTGTTCACCATTATAATTGAAAACAAGACAAACCAAAACAATCCCTCAACACAAAAGCCTTTATCTCTTCTNATTTACTTTTCCATTTTCCTCTTTTATATTATTCAAATCCACATTGTAGGTAGAGCAATAAGATTTTCAAAAAACCTTATGATTTCAGGACCTATATTTGCAAGGATGTGGTCTACGCTTAGGAGTTGATCTTGCATTGACCAGAAGGGGAAATTGAAACAGTGAGGGTTGTCTGACTTCCCGGGAGTCTTCAATTCGTAAGTGCTGAATGTCCTTTTGAAAATAAGATTACTGCTTGTAAGCTATTTGGTATGTGTGCACGCTCCAACTACAATGCACTATTGAGATACTTGATCTGACTGTCGTATGGGTAGAAGCACAGTTAAAACTAAGGGCAGACTTCACAATGCTACATTGCAGCCCTTAGTGCAAATTTACCTTAGTCAGGTAATGATTTTCATTCACATTCAGAACTCATTCTTCAATGAAGCTGACAATCTGTATCACCATAGATGCAAACTGATATCTGGTAATTCAGCTTCTAAATCATGCTTGCCCTCCTGCTTTGTGTACAGGAAGATTTGCATGGAATACGGGGAAAGTCTGTTTTCTACATGGACTCAATATTTTACAGCAGTTTTGCTCTCTGATTAGCATTTAGTTCAATTTCTAAATATATTAGTCACACTGTGAAATGTATGAATGTAAGGATAAAGCCCAGGTCTGCAGGAAAAGGCAATAAAACTTATGAAGTTATGGTGATGCTGCTGTTGTGTATTGTGTGCAAAAAGCCTTCCCTCCTGTTTCTTCCCTTCTATTCTCCTGAAGATTTTTTTTTTCTGCTATTCTTTGGATCATTATTTCTTTTCTCCTGAATATAAATAGGCTTTGCATTCCTTTATGGTTGCATTTTAACACACCTTCTGGACATCCTGCAGAGCAGAAGCAAAACTCAACAAGGAGAAACACCTAGCTGAAGACGTCTAAGCCACCTGCAGTCAAAGGTGATTGTGACGCATTCTCAGCATTATTCTTTGTTCCTTTTAGAAACAGATCATGCAGGAACCCCAATAATTGAATCATTTACTTACTGGGAGTTACAGCAATTGGTAATGATCAAGACATTGCACAATCAGCAAGCTGTACTCATTTGTTCTGCTGCTTAACATCACCACTGTGAGAACAACATTGTTTATTATGGCCCACAGGCAGTAATCATTTGATGTAACATGAGGATTTTTTTCACTCAATTGCTTTCATGCTTTAGGCTGATGGAATAATCATCATATAACAATTACTTGCACCTCTACAGATGATGTTCAAGAGTTCAGGTCACTGAATATACTGTATATACATTTTTATTGGGGTACATGTTTTCATTTTGCACCTTTTAAGGGATAAGAATACAAATATAGATCATTGGGTTTTTTCCCCTGTGCTGAGAACCCTTATTAAAATCAAATGACTAACAGTGTACAGTAGCAGAACATTTTCAGTTCTAGCTGGAAGAATTCAGAAGCTAAAGATGAGGTGAAGGATTAGGTAAAAAACTGTGACCTACCAAGATGTTCAGAAATGAAATCGCTAAATCACTGGGCTCTGACTTAGTCTGAGGATTACTAACAAATAAATCAAGCTCTACTAATTTTAATTATAGGCAGCTGAAAATACTCCAGCAATCTTTGTAGCAAATAGGTATGTTCTACACTATACTAGTCCATGCAATCATGTTTTGGGCTGCTAGCAGCAGCTGACCATAAATACAGGTCACATCCCACAAGGTTTGCACCTTATGTCCAACTCACCATTAAACATAATGCTATGTGAGCTTGTAATTGATACTGTAAACTGCCCTACTGTTCAGAGGAAAATATTTTGAACTTTCGGGTCATACCTGTTAGGAGCGAAGTGAGATTGAGAGACAGAGAGAGAACTCTATAATTACAGGAAAGGTACAAAGAGAAAATCCAGCAGCTCTGTTCAGATTGAAGAGCAATGGACTTATCTATAGAAGCATGAAATTTTATGTCTCAGAGAGAGTCTGACCCTACTACTGACTGCATTCTTAGCACCTGTTTGATGACATCATATTTTTTCAGATTTCAGGTAGCTCAGTTTTTCTGTAAAGACAGTCAGACTTTTTTTATACCCTTTCTGCCACACCTGATTAGTCCTGTTGAGTGAGAGAAATAAATCCAGTCTTCTGCAGTGCTAAGCTATTACCATTGCATAAGAACAATAACCATCCATCACGGAAAATCCATATAAAGTTGATAGTAGGGATTCTAAAATGACCTGGCAATAAGATTTGGTCAGGCCATATCTTATTGTAATCCACCTGCTCCCAGCAG
>VWZG01009364.1:28482-43942 GCA_013396735.1 Grallaria varia | reverse complement strand
TCTGGTTCTTACTGTGGATTGTAATCTTTCTACAACACTTTGTTCTCTTAAATTGTAATAATTGATTCTGAAGACTCTAAAGAGTCATTCATGTTGGCTTGTTGTTTATGTTTTTTAACCCCCAAACCTGATATAACAGTAATAACATAAAGCTTTGGAATTAAAATTTCATTTACATTTTGGCAGTCTTTAAGGGAGGACAAGAGTTCCGTCAGCACAACCAAGGACAGTAAGTGGTCTGGACTCCCTATTCTCAAAAACCAGCCTTTTTAAAAATTATGTTATTCAACACACAAGGACTCCTGCCACAGCTTTTCAGTGGGATACATCTTTCCCAGCAGCTGAAATGCACATCTTCTCATAGAACCACACTGACATCTTTATTGACACAGGCATGTATCAAAGACAGCAAAAGGTGGAAAATTTTGTAGGGAGACCTGTCTAAGGGACTGAGTATAAAATAGGAGAATTATGTCTAGACCTTTAGCAGGGTTACAGTCTTTCCAGAGGAGTTAAACTAAAATCAGAGGAGGAGACCAAAAGACACAAATGGGAAAATGAGAGAATTTCCTCTCCAAAACTATTTTTCCATCTACCTGCTATGTGGGTGAGGACTGCAGTGACTCCACTGAGTCCACAACTCCTCCAGTTTTCTGTAACATGGAGAATGTATTTCTTAAACTACAGCAAGATCACGATAAATGAAGAGACCTGATGACACAACCTGAAATTTTTATAGGGCCATGCACATTTCCACTGTGTCTATGGACATCCTAATTGTAAAAGTGAAATAAAAAGATTTCAAAAAATGGTGGGTGAAGAGAAAAAATTAAATCATTAATTTTTAAAAGAAATTTGTAAAAGAAAAAAACACTTTGATAACAAGTGTACTTTGCAAGTGCAGGGAAGAATTACATGAGTATTACTTTGCCTTTTGAGACTACAAGCAGGGCTAATAAAGAGCAGGCTCATTTGTCAGGTAACAGCAGCAAATCGATTGCATGAGAGCACTCAAACTGCTGCTCCCCTTGCTATGTGTAGGACCAGGCAGCTGGTAGTTCACCAGCTAAGCCCCACTTGCTGTCAAGGTTTGTAAGGCTCCTTTCCACAAACCTGGGAAGTCCCTTCCCCGAACACCCACCCAGGATGCTCTTTCTCCTTTTTCCTCCTTATGAGTGTCGTGTCACAAAACAGACTCAGTTTGAATCATGCTGTGGGAGAAGGCACAGCTCTTGTGGTTTTCATCAAGGGACTCAAGGGTGACCTTGGCTGTCATTTCGCACATTCCCTCTCTCTAAGGATGCAAACTATCATAACAATGCACTACAAACTCTTGAAAGAAGGGAGACAGTAAAACCTGGTCATGAAATGGAGGAACTGCATCAAATGACTGCAAACATGACCAGCCGAACAGTCAGATGAATCTGTATCCTTGAGATAACAAAATAGGACAAAGAGAAACTTCGCAAATCTAACCTTGAAATAAAATAAGTGCACTCAGCAGGTCTAAGTCTGTCCTACTAAATCTGACAATACTGCATAGGCAACAATGCCATGATTGATTTACAGATGAATGTAGCATTTGAAAAACAAAGAAACCAAAACCAGACCAAAATCCTGCAACAACCAAACTATTCATGAAGGAGGACAGTCATAAGCAAAATCACTGTTTGATCTTGCCTAACTACTTCCCACTGATATAGTTGATCAACCAAGAGAGAAAAGCAGAAACTGCTAGTTCTGCAATACAGAAGTGGTACAAATAGAAATTGCAAATATTCAGGCCAGATAGACATGTTGTTCAAGATATGGACAGAGATTAAAATAAGGGCATGTGTTTTCATTCAACATTTTCTATGAGGCCTCAAAGGAATTTGCTGTTCTATCTTCTTCGACACTCCAGCAGTCTTTACCTAGAACCCCTAATATGTACACTGTATGTTTCAAGTGTAAGCTCTTTGGAGGGATTGCCTGTTATGTGTACTGTGCAGTACTAGAGACAATTACTTTGGATAGGGAACTATGCCTACTTGGTGACAGATTACAAATAATAATATTTTAATTAATAAATTATTTTCAATAATTGAAGGATTAACACTGCGTCCCATGTGAAAAAATGTACTGTGGAACATCCAGCCTGTCTTTTTGATTAGTTTATTACTATAGAGGGAAAAGTTTTATGGTTCTGGGGGTTTCACAAATATTAGTGATTTCAAAGCACATTTTTTTCCCATAATTCACTTTTGGGTTACTATTCAAAAATTATGACCTTTTTTGAATTTAATTCCCCTCCAGCCCCCACCCCAGGTAAAAGAAAGCAAGTTACCAAACAAAAAATCAATGGCTAAAAAGGTCAGTCTGACACAAGCTGATTGCACTATTTATAAAATATTTTGTATTTGCCATTTTAAATGGTTTCTCATGTTCCTCTTACTGCATTAAAACATTTCTAGAATGACCTGGCATTCATACTTAGTTTCCTATAGGCAGAAAAAATATGCATATTGCTTTTAATTTCAGAAGCTGCAGAACCTGACTAAACCAAATCAAATTACAGATTCTCAATTCAGATTACACTTCTTTTTGATTTCTTGTTCTTTTTGCAGATCATTTCACCTGTATTGGGTAAAGAGTATCACCGAAACTGAGCTTCCTTAGGAAATTTAGGTTGTCACACAGGATTCATTGTTCATATATTTAACCTTGTAAAGAGACCTCACGGGTATTACTCATAAGCATTCCCTTACAAATAAAAAAATTATTTATATGACTGCTATAGTTGAACACTGAACAAAACCAGTGTTTTTGAGGAATAAAATAAGATTGTAAGATACGTTTTGCTTTTTAGTTTGTGTGAGTGGTGGATTGACTTTAGCTAAAAGACAGGTGCCCACCAGGCCTCTCTATCACGCCTCTTTCTCGGCTGCACAGGGGACAGAGAATAAGATAGAAAACAATTTGTAGGTTGAGATAAGGCAGTTTACTGGAGCAAAAGTGAAAGGTTACTTGTGCACAAGCAAGGAGGAAAGAAAAGATTTTATTCTCTACTTCCCATGAGCAAGCATGCATGACAATTGCTCTGGAAGGTAAACCTTTTAAATAATTAATGTCTCCCCTCACTCCTTCTTTTCTTAGCTTTTATATCTGAGCAGATGTCATATGGTATGGAACATGCCTTTGGTCAGTTTGGATCAGCTGGCCTACTTATCCCCCTTTCCAAGATCTTGCTCATCCTGAGCCTACTGGTGGGGGTGTAATGTTGGAGGGACAGCCTTGATACTGCTGTGCCAGCACTGCCCAATAGCAGCCAAAACCAACACCTTTCTAGCTACCAGTACTATGAGAGGTGATATGTCCCACCATTTGCAGCTTTCTCTTTAGGGCCTCCCTTTTAAACTTTTCACAATGGAATGTTTTTCATACAGATGCATTTAACAACATAGAGCATCTTCAGACTGGAACTTAAGATAAACCATTGATATTCCTTGCAAATTTTATCTTTGGTATCAGAGTTCTGCATAAAATGTTGTCACTTCTGTGAAAACCTTTTTAAATAACAAAACCTCATGTCAGGACTTTCAGAGCAATTTAAAATGTTTCCACCATTTTCTGGATGATAGTAACAGCCCTAATCATTCATGGGGCTTTTCCCACCTTGTGTTTCCACGACTCCATTGTGCAATGCAAACAAGACAGAAAACATTCCTCAGATGTTTTTTCTCTTTTTCTGATCTCACAGATGGCCACCTGAAATGTAAGTCAACAACATGATACCCTGTAGTGGACTGAAGCTGGAAGATAATGAGTGCATACGTAGTTTCATTCCTGTAAGTAATGCAGACACATGAGCACAAAGCTCAGTATGGACTAAATAACTTTGAGGTAGCCTATAGTGCACTGCAGTGTGTGTGTAATTTTGGATTCTGCATGGTGTTTTGGTAAAAAAATCACACAAAAAGACAAATGGAGTGGGGACAAGAATACCAATTCCACAAGAAATTCATAACACACAAATCATAACACTACCAGCAAATTTACCTGCACTTAGCATTGATCAATTGTCAAGACAGACTTTTTGTCGTCATCAGCTTCTCTGTGACTGAAGACTTCCTTTAATGGTTTACTGATCAGAGGTGGACATGTTTACAAACAGTAATGTGCCTAAGCACACTGGACCTTACACAAAGTTCTGAACGGATCTGCAGTAAAACTAACGCCGACACTGCTCAAAAATAGTCAAACTACTTCAAGCATGGAAAGAGGTCTCATAGAAAGACAGTTCTATACATGTTAAATATGGAAACACATGGATTCAGTTCAAATATTGAAGGAATTTCAGTTAAGGACTGTAGGTATATTAGCTTCTCACTCAGAACCTGCATAGTCCAAATATTCACCATTTCATCTCAGAAATGTATTAAACCCTGCAGCACAGCCCAACTGTGACTTCTCTCTATTTTTCCTGAGCCATCTGTGAGCCTCTATGCAAAGTTTTAAGAGGCTCTCTTTCCCCATACCTCCCTTCCTCCCCTACATTTGCTGTACTTACACAGGGCAATTTTGCTGGGTGATCCTTTCTCAGAAAAACACTCAGCATTAAAAGAAGGTAAAAAAAAAAGATCAAATAATAAAAGGTCATATCACTGAGAGAGCAGTAGCAGCAATGAAAAGAAAATGTAAAAGATACAATCATCTTACCATTCATTTTTGCTTCCTGCTGCCCTCAGTGGTTTTTGAAGTGGTCAGCAGTTAAGTGACAGCTTTCCTGTCTTCTAAGTGCCTTTGGCTACAGTCACAGGCATTTTCACAAGTGCTGCACATTTAACCTTATTCAGAAAACTTCCTTTGTAGGAAATAAGCCTAAGTGAAAAGCAGTTGAGATTTCCAGAGACTTATGAGATCCCCTGCGGCCAACTGGAGGGCAGAGCTGCCATGGGGAACAAAGACACACACCAGTGTGGATTGTTTTGATATTGTAAACCTAGTAAGTGAGGAGTAGAAGACCCCACTGGCTTTGAACAATATATACGCATCACCTCTGGCAGAGACGATGTAGAAAATGTAAGTGGTCTTGCTTTCCGTCAAGATCTGGCACTATCTCATCTCATCAGTTTAATTAATCACTGGGGAAAATCCTACAACACTGATCAAATTATAAGGTAATGGGTCCATCAGGCACAATTAGAGCCCAGCTGAAACACTGTAGTTTGCTTGAAAACTATTCAAGTAAACAATTGTGGGGCCGGTTTGGGGTTCCTTTTCTAATTATTCCACAGAGAACCCAAGTATTAGCTTTTCCTCAATAAGGCATTTCCTAACGCGTGAAAGTGTTTTGCTTGTGTTTCAAGGCTTGATGATAATGAAAGCTTTTCATATGGGTAACCATTCCATCTCTTAGAAATGCTTCTCCCTGTAAGCCAAAGTGCTGTGCACTACATAATTCCCAAAGGTGCCACACGTGACATGATGTAATAGCATCAGAGAGAAAAAAGTGATCACAGTGACATACGTTCCACAAAACATGTCTTTAGTGACAGAAGAATTTATGGGAAAGTTTATGCAGTTACTTCATTGAAGGGGATGTGGTCTGGTGACATTCAATTTCTCTGATTTTTTGCTACTAGCAGGTACCTTAAAATAGAAGAATATCTATTTTTTTGGGAATTCAGTTTCACTTATAGTTGCATAACTACCTTTTATTTAGATGTCTGATCTCAACCTTTGAACATAAAAGAGAGCTAACTAGTTCTGTTAATGGCCTTTAACTCAGTGGTAGGGTGGAAAACACACTTGAATAGAACCCGTAAAATATACAATAGAACAATCACACATAACATACAACCAGATCAGCCTCGGTGGAAGAAGAAAGTTTTGGTCCTGTAAGACCCCAAGTCTTGAGCTATGAGCTTGCCAAGGGTTTTATTTTAAAAATATACAAGGCTCCAAAAATTTGTCCTCCAAACTCTTAGATGTGCTCCCAGTACTTTTAACACCTTACGAGAGAGTGCAAAGGAGAAAAGCTGCACACATTTTCTCAGAGAGTACTTTTACAGGCAAAATTTAAAAAATAAGATATTTTGGCAAAAGTTTGAAGGATAATATTCATTTAAAATAAAGTATTCCACAAAGCATTGACTTAGCACATGCTAACCCATACAACTTAGCAAAATCCAGCCCATCCAGCCCAAAGTTACCCACAATATTCAGAAAGAAGGTAAGGAGAAGCAGAAATAAAGAAAGAGAGAAAAAGAGAAGAGAGTCCTGGGCAAGTCCAGCTTCCACATGCCCAGGTTGCAGGGTGCAAACAGCACAGATAGCACACTGTGCTGCTGTTATGTGCTTTGGCCCCTGTAGCCTCAGCCCACCCCCAGACAGGACTTCCCGTGTGCCAGGCAATCCAGGGCTGGGTCCGGGGCTCTGAGGTGTGGGACTGGCCATGCTCCTGGGCTGCCCTGGACTGACAGCTGCCCCAGGGCTGCCCCAGGAGGCTCACATGGACTGGGATGCGGGACAGGGCATCACCTCAGCCTCCTGAAATTTGGCCTGTCCCTTCCCCTCCAGCACACACACACACTGGAGTTGGTCTGAGCCAATAATGGATACAATAATCCAGTGTCTAACAGATAGTTTTACCAGAGTACAAAAACCATAGGATCATAGATTTGTTAAGATTGGAAAAGACCTCTTGAGACCCCAAGTCTAGCCATTGGTAGCTGATGCCTTCTGTTTTCATTCTCATTCTCTCTTTTTAGTTTTCAATGAACATTTCAGTCATGTTAATCTGAACATTTACTCAAACATTAGTAGTTTTTAACTCTCATTTTCCACATGTGCAAGATGGTGAAGTAGAGACATATCTATTCAAACTCTCAGATGAGGTCAGTTCTGAAAAAATGGAAAAGCAAGTCATTGCTTCTTTCAAAAAGAACTAGACATTAATGGTGCCTCTCTCCTTACTCACAAATAACAAAGGACATGTTTCTCTACTGGTGTGTTCTGGCACTGAAGTTAAATTTTTGAGACCTAAGACCAGTTTGTGGGAAGAAGTTCATCCATGTCATATTACTTACATGTTTCTTGTCCAGATAGTATCAACTATGCCTACATATGTGTTGCTGTAGTGGGTTGACCCTGGCCAGATTCCATGGACTCATTAAATCCCTTTCTGCAACCAGGCAGAAGGGAGAGGGTTCATCCACCCACCACCTTTATGGGCAAAAACAGAATCAAAGTGAGGGAATACCTAAAATGTATTACTAACAGGATAAAAGCTAAACTAAATAGTGAGAAATAAAACAGCGTTAAAACACACACCACACACACTTTCCTCCCCACCCCTCCTTCTGTCCATGGAGAGTTGCAGTTGGTTGCAGTTGCTGCTGCTTGCAATGTGAGTTCCCCCACCCCTGGGGGTCACTCATCCATGGAGTGCAGTAAAGGTTGAGTCCCTGCACCCCGATGGGCCTCCATGGGCTGCAGGGGGACATTCTGCTTCACCACGGTTTACAGGGGACCACAACTGAGTCCATCCCCTGCTCCGTGGGGTCCCTCCCACGGGAGACAGTCTTTAATAGACTCCTCCATAGCAGTGCACTCCTTCATGGACAAGAGGTACCAATGTGGCCCACTCCATAGGGCCACAGCTCTCACTCAGGTAAAACCTGCTTCAGCATGGGTCTGCCTCTCCACGGGTCCACAGGTCTCCTGCAGGGCTCCGCTCCATCCTGAGCCTCCCACAGGGTCACAGCCTCCTTTCAAGCACCCACCGACTCCAGCACAGGCTCCTCCATGGGTGCAGGGGTTTTAGCTCTGAGTCCATTCCCTGCTCCATGAGGTGCCTCCTCCCTCTGGCTTCTGCAGCAACCTTGATGTCTGCCTGTTATCCCATGTTCTCGCTCTCTGGNTCAGCTACAGAAACCCAGGACAGTTGTGCTCTAAACGGACATTATACATCTGAATAGACCTGAGTTACTAAGTGCTGCAAGGAGTTTGTATAGATAGGTTGACTCTGTGAGGGAAAAGTAAAGGAAGGTTTTAAACATCTCAAGGTCCATTTAACTTACACTCCTGGACTTAGTAGTCTGCTAAGTGAATATGACAAGGGAATGTGTTGTTGCACACTCAAGACAGTTTGTTATAAAAGAAAAGCAAAAAAAAACCCACTCTAATGCATCAAGACCTTGACATGCAATAATGTTCATATGGAAATCTAATGCCCTGAGGAAGACAGCCATCCTTTCTGTCTGGTGGCAATAGTAGTCTCCGTGGCAAGTATCCTCACAGAGATGTCTTCAACCAGATGAAGAGGTCCTAAGTTTCTGTCCAGCACAGTTCTTAAAACCCAGCTGACCAGGTCCTATAAAACCACCCCAGCAGAAGCATTTTTCCATTTTTAATGATCTCTGCTGACATATTATCTCAGCTACATATGAAATACTATTCTACATGACCACTCTGAAGGAAGAGTTTCTATTGAGCATTTATAAACGTCTGATTAGATCACTTTTGCAGCAGAAATAGCCAGGCAAGTCTTTGATTCATACCACCTAGGAAGTTAACCCAACATTTTTAAGCATACGTCTAACAGTAGAAACAGCAACAGCTTCCTAGGGGAAAAAACAGAGACTTGCCTGAAATTCCCACCTGCGGGCCTCCTGTACCAATCAGCCAAAGACTTCGCTGTGAAAGATTAGTCAGTTATCCAGCTGCAATTGCGTCCACCATCTCCAGTCAGGTCATTGTCCCGTGTCTCCTGGCAGCTGACTGTGCCCGCCCTGTCTTCCCTCTCAATGCGTGAATCTGCTGCACTGTGTGTTTGCACAGAAACCACCCTAGAGCCCCACAGTTATAACTAATGGTCAAACTTGATTTTTGTATTTCTAACTTACTTCACTTATAAGTGAAGCCCTATAATACTTTCCACAATCTTAAAATAAACCAAAGCAAATCAACTTACATCAAATCATGTTTCCAAACATTACTACTAGAGTTATATATGGGTGTCTATTTTTGTTTGACTTGATATTTTACACCCCTGTTAAAACTTTTCCAGCTTTACCGGCATTAGGAGCAACTTAAGGCTACCCTGGAATATAGAGACTGCCTTAGCTGCTAAAGAATAAAAACTTCCAGATGGTTTGGATTTCTTTGAAGGTCATACACACCCTAACAGGCCAAGATTTTCTCAAGCCACTGTGGAACCCTCTTTCACACTTAAAAAAGCTTAATTATGGGTTGGTAAACATGAAAACACTGAGACACAGCTCTCTCCTTTGGTCAACACAATCTGGGCATGAAACTTAAGTGATACTTACTGACTTTACTCAATGGTAAAACCAGCAAAACCTGCACTTCTGGCTTGTCAAGGCTGGACCCCATTCACAGGATGCCCCAATATCTCTCATACTCTTCCTTGTACAGACACTGCTTTTGATTTCATAGAATCATAGAATACCTTGAGTTGGAAGGGACCCATAAGTCTAACTCCTGGCCCCGCACAGGACAATCCAAGAATAGTACCATGTGCCTGAGAGCGTTGTCCAGATCTTTCTTGAATTCTGTCAGGCTTGATGCTGTGACCATTTCCCTGGGGAGCCTGTTCCAGTGCTCAGCCACTCTCTGAATGAAGAAGTTTCTGAATTCTGAAGAAGTTTCTGAGGCTATAAAATACTACTCCTCTTTGTGCCTCAGAAAGAATAATTTTGGGTATAGAAGCAATTATTTTATGACTAGAACACAATGATAGAACCATAGAATGTCTTGGGTTGAAAGGGGCATTAAAGATCCTCTATTTCCAACCCCAGTTCCATGGAGAGGGATGTCATTTACTAGGTCAGGCTATTCAGGGCCCCATCCAACCTGGCCTTAACACTGTTAGGATTGGGGCATCCGCACCTTCTTTGGGCAACCTATGCCAGTGCCTCTCTACCCTTGGGTAAAGAATTTCTGCCTAACAGCTAATCTAAATCTCTTCTCTTTTAGTTTAAAACCATTACTCTTTGTCCTATCACTCCACACCCTTGCAAAAAAGTCACTCTCCCTTTTTTACAGGCTCCTTCAATGTACTGAAAGGCTGCAATGATGTCTCTTCAAGCCTTCTCTTCTCCACACTGAACAACTCCAGTTTTGGCAGGTTGCCTTCACAGAAGTGGCATTTCAGCAGTATCTTTATGGCTCTCCTTTGAACCTGCTCCAAAAGATCCATATTTTGTGCTGTGGATCCCACAGCTCAAGGTGGATTCTCACAGGGGCAGAGTTGAGGGGGAGAAGGTACAAATTGTCATAGCACCTTTTAGTCTATGATAGTACACTAATGTTCTGTTTAACAGGCTTTTTATAATCCTGGAAATTCTCTGACTCTATTCAGGCTAATAATGAAATCAGAGCTATGAATTTATTGGGTTCTACTGGAATCCTTAAATTAATTGGTTGTGTCAGTGAAGTACAGTATAATTTCTTGCTACTTTCCTTCAGTAGTACCTCTATACTCCAGGTTTCGACAGTGATCAAGAGTGGAAACTGAATTTTCTTTGACTGAATATAATTAAAGGCAAATTACAGCATACAACACCTTAAATTCTCATTGACGTACATATTCAGTTTTTTAATTTTGCAAGTTCCTCCTTAATCAGAGCAAGCTACCAATGTTGGGCTGAAAGTGATAAAGCTATCAGTACTTTAGCTATTTTGTAAAGTACGTGATTTAAGCCGGTGTGCTCAGTCCAGCTACAGCTGAATCCTGCTGGGCAATTTCAGAAGAATGGACTGAACCTTGACAGATTGATCTAAGACTGATGACTAAAAGGGCCTATCACTCAAGAAAAGGAGAGGCTGCTTGCTCTGTGGTAAGAGGACTTTTGGTGTAAGTGTTGTTAATCCAAGAGACTGCACCAGCTGCAGAATTTTGCAAAAGGAAAAAAATTCTCTTTGTGCACTCTTAATGTTTCTTTTGTTTGTTATTTTGTGGGTTTTTTTGTTTTATTTTTGTTTTGATTTTTGTTGAGGCTTTTTGTTTTGTTTTGTATTTTGGTTTTTTTGGGGATTTTTGCATCCCTGGAAGTCTTTGCAACAGCATTGATTATATTGTGCTGTGACATCTCATAACAAGGCCAACCAGGGAACGTTTCTCATCAGTATTTTGCCCTCCCTCCCCCTGACACATTCCTGCATTGCACTCTTCTGAGCTTTAAGCTGGAAATTAGGTTAGAAGAGTAGTAAGCCTGAGATATAATCACCTGAGTATTGTAAACATCCCCATACTGTGTTCTTTGTGTGTGACAATAAGTCACTCCTCCTGCTTAGCCTCCCCCCAGTTTTTACACAGAGACTAACAATATCTGAGAGACAAAATCTGTTTGGTTTTTATTGGTAAGATTTCTTACTCCCTGCAGTTGAATCCTTCGCCCCTAGAAAATTGGTCTTGAAAACATCCCATCTCCTGACCTGCTTTTGATGGCCTGTTCTTGCAATTCCTTGTATCTTCAAGATGCTGGTCCCCAGTGCCAGGCAGGATGTTATCGATACATCCTGAGCATTAACATGTTATTCAGATTTCTCTGAGTTCATCAGTATCTCAGCTTGTTATTGTCACTGTTCCCCAGAATAATAGAGCTTAGTGAGGCAATTTGCGCTCAGCTTCTGCAGTGTGTGCAAGTAACATATTCTATTCAAATATATTACAGAAAAAAATAGCAACTATGCGTAATCACCTTTCCTCCAGAGATTTAAAGCACAATAACATTCTGTCTAACTGTACTCACTTAGCTGTTTTTTAAATAATACTTTCCAGTGTAGAATTACCTAGATGCTCCCTTCAAAGGAACACTTTTCCCTCCACGCTTTGGCTTTAACTCCTGATGGAGTCTCACTTGTGATCATGTCTCACCAGTGTAAATATGGAATAATGCTGCTAATGTCAACAGAGTTACAATGGAATAAGAAAGAATTGAGAGAGAGAGACAAGCCCTTTTGTGTGGTACGTAAAGCTGCTTTTATCTACATCTTGGTGATACCATAGTGATGCCTGCTTGTACACTGACATATTTCTATGGAAGACTGATTTTTCACAGACAAGATAGTTGTTTTAAAGCATTAAAGGATAATAATAAAGTATTTTTCAGGGCAGGCTGCCCCAGCAAAACCCAAATAAAATGCTTCAGTTTTGTCTGATTTCAGTGCACAGAAGGAACGGAATTTTTTCCTGCTGTATTGTATGTTCCTGCAATGTGCAGACCTGCATTCATCCTCTCATGTATACATGAAATCAAGAATCGTGAGGCATGAACAGGATAAAAAATTGTATATTGCAAGTTCTCCATCCTTCATGTTCTGCTAGGGAGCATCTCAAGTCCCAAAAAATGTGCACCAAAATAAATGATTTAGAGAGATTTTCATTTTTACATTTTATGTAACAAGAAACAAAAAACAATTTAAAAAAACATAATTGACAGACTTACATCTGCATTATCTATGAAACATACATGTTCCAAGTTCTTCTAGCTATCCCTCATGAAAATATAACATAAATTCTTCTTTTTATTTGAGAACTTAGGAGACAAAAATGCATTGAATTCAGAGGAAAAAAAGAGTTCTGTTTAGGTTAACACTTCCATTCAAAGGTTTTAAGAGTAAAACTGGCTAGCAAAATTACTAAAACCACACGATACTGGCTTTATTTCATAGTAAATGCAGTCTCTTCTCTGTTTGTATTGATTTTGTATAAAGAGCGTGCTGGATTTGTGTGTTAATTTCTCTCAGATTTTATAAGTTACACGAAGCATAGAAGGAGAGAGGAACTGCTTATAGTACATAAGTCCTGAATCAGCTTGTCCCTGACACCATTCACAGTTCAAGGAGGCATTACAGCTTTGCATCTCTATGCCATCCTCCAAATCTGTAAGTTATTTGATGAACATAGGCAGGTTTGATTTTTAAGGTCTTTTTTAACAATTATGCATCTTTCTATGTTTGCCATGCTACAACATTGTTCATGTTGCCTAGTGGGAATAATATTTGTTTCAAAATCAAGTGGCCAATTCTTTCTCTTGCTCCCACATAGTCTTAGAAGTTGTGATTCTTATGACATCATCCTCCTGGAGCAACCATTCAAGATACACCAGATGTGGAAAAATCATTTAAGAATCACTTGTTTTTCATTAATAGCCTGTTTTGTACTTTAAACATTTTTTCAGATTAAATCAAGCAAGTTCTCTGTACATGACACTTCATCAAAATTTTAATAAAATGAGCCTGTCTTAAACGTTATACTCACAATTCCCCATGATGTTGCTGTGCTTCATGAGGCCAGAGAAATTTTCTCAGGTTTGCACACGGAAGCCACTTGCACCAGTCAAAAACAATAGCGCAAGTGCTAACCTTATCCTGCATTTAAAGTATGCACGAGAAGAGGACTTAATGCTACAGAGGTGAAGTGTTAACATTTGAAAGTAAACCAGAGAGGTAGAATCAGGTTTTAGTTCTTCCAGTCCAGTCATCAGAAATGGTTCCTTGAGACTTTTGAGGATGTGATAATCCTTGCCCTGCCAGGTAGTTTCATAGCGGTATGGCAGAAGGGGTTTGTTCAGCATGAAAACTGCATAAGTCCTCTCTAACATCTTATTTGAGGATGAAATCCTACAGAAAAGAACAATACACAGACAAGAACTGTTATCTCTGTTCCTAACAGTCCCTCTTGTTTTCAGGGTCTGACAGCTTAACTCCATGTATAATTCTGTTGTAAACCTCTGTACACAAAATGTTTACAGCATAAGCATCAGAGAATTTCTGAAGGACATTCTCCAGGTACACCCAAGCTCAGGAACGTTTTTATTCTGAAACCTGTTGCCTAGAAAGATGTCTGTGAATCTTCAAATGCTGTGGGAATGATAATAACATGGTGTTGCTGGATTTGTGATGACCCTATGGACCTTACCTCCAAAAGTTACGTTGAGAAAGAGAACCATCAATATTTAAATACCAAGCATAAAAAGAAGGCAAACTTGTAAGAATAGTCAGAGATGTAAATACACATTTTCACAAAAAAACGTAGACTGTGGGCATAAAAAAGCATCTACATATAAAATTCAGAATTTCACTCCTTCTATAATTCACTCAGCACCTTGACGAATTTGCATCAGGAGTGGCTACAGGATTTTCATGTATCATTGTATTTTTATGTCAACATATGCCATATTTCATAGCAACAGAACAGATCTCCTGTGGACTAAGTAGAATACTGCAGAGGTGCTTCTTGCTGAAAGATATCTCTAGACTTTGATGAATCATTAAAAAAAAGAAAGTAAAATCTGCTATTAAAGTGATTTTTTTTTTAAGAAATGAAGACAGAATCACATAATAATCAATGGAAGATATATGAGTTTCAACAAAATAAGATTATGTTTGTGGTGCCATGAGGAAGGCAACAAAGCTGGTGACAGTGATGAAAGGCATGTCCTATGAAATGCGACAGAGGACTCTGGGTTTGTCTAGTTTGGCGACAAGGAGGCTGACAGGCAACCTCATTGTTCTCTATAGCTTTCTGAGGAGGAAAAGTTGGGAGGGAGATGCTGAGCACTTCTCTCCAGGATCCAGTGATAGCAGGTGCGGTAACGGATCAAAGTTGTGTCAGGGGAGGTTTGGACATTTGGACTTGGCATTAGCAAGCACTTCCTTACTGAGAGGATGATCAGAGGCTGGAACAGGCTTCCTATATAAGTAGACAACGCCACAAGGCCGTTAGTGTTTAAGAGGCACTTGAACAATGCCCTTAGTAACATTCTTTAACTTTAGGTCAGTCATGAAGTGGTCAGGCAGTTGGATCATTGCAGGTCCTTCCGACTGAACTGTTCTGGTCAAGTCTAATCTAGTATAGTCTAGTTTACTCAATGCAGAGTAGACTTTCTATTGTCCTCAATTTTATATTTTGATTGTCAATTACATAGTTTCTTCTTTCACATAGTTTTATTTCAGTTCATTTCCACAATCAGTTTGTAGTTACAATTATAACAAGTTATTGAAAAAGGAAGGAGATATTTAAAAACAAAGCAACAGACAAACAATATTGGATGGTATTGCATTCCATTTATTACATTCACTGAAAAAAAATAGGTGTTCCAGATGGTGTGGAATTAAGTACAATTCCTGTACTGAGACTGGCAGTATAGCTTTGTCCGCGCCGAAGTTTCTAGGGAGACTGAACTCATGTGTTGTGGACAAACTGATGAACCAGATGTCATTGAAATGCAGGTGCATGAGATACAGATACACCGGATTGTTTTCTACCTGTAAGTGTTGCAACTGCCTTGTGGTCACTGTTGTCTCTTCCCTTGCAGCCACAGCCAGAGGTCCCACTAATTGCTTCTCTGCAACACGTGTCCCATGGGTTTCCATCTGAAAGAATTTGGTAAGTAACTTGCTCTGCTGGGAAGCAAAGTTACCCAAAACTAGACCACAATGACTTTTT